>JAWNNQ010000993.1:0-26584 GCA_035044765.1 Leucophenga montana
TTTTCAGTACTACAAAAATAAATGAATGTATAAAATCATCTATTAAATGTTGGCACACACACACGCACTTATGTGTATGCGATTGCATTGTCATATATGTTCTTACGTCTGCATAGCTCTACTAAATAATTTTTTCTCAGGAACTATTAAAGATACCAAAAGATACCATCTTTGTCTTGGTATTAAATTTTTAAAGGACATTATAGAGAATGTTCATGAAAAAAACGAAGATATATGTACTTTTTTATTTATTTAAAGAATTAAAAAATTTTTGTTAATAAAAATTTTAATTTTATAATTTTTTTTAGGCTAAAAATTTTTCATAAAATATCATCTAAATACGAGTATTTTAATACCGCAATCATTTGACGTGGACTCACTCTGCTTCAAAATACGTTATTTAATTTAGATTTTATAAATTGTACAAGTATTACATATTCGAACTAGATAATACTGATTATTTTTATCACAAATATGCATTTTTTATTTAATTTTGCTATGAAAACTTATTATAAAAAAAAAAGAATGAATAATTATATAAAATAAATTTTTACGTTATAATTATATGCTCATATTAATGAGTTAATTTTCTTCAAAATAGTGAACATTAAAGGCATACTCTAGAGTTTCGACCCCTATTTTCTCGAAAACGTGACGTGATGGAAAGTTTTTGAAAAATCCATTCTTTAACACTAGGTCCCATCTTATTCGCATCCAAAAAATTGGAATTTGCGGGGCAGTGTAATTTTATTATAAACTCCAGTGATTCGATTGATATTTATCGAGTACCTCATGGTACTCAATAAATGTGCTTGACGATTTTCCATCGTAGGTATTTCCGTACTTTGGGTAGTCTACTCTCAGTCCAAGCTCTTTAAAAAATTCAACCAGTATATTTTCTTTCTGATATCTCCATCCATCTCCAAGTGAACACTCTAGCTACAAAATAAACTCCATACATCTTATCGTTGTATGCAATGGAAAAATTCGTAGTTCTGCTCATCGCTCGTTGAATCATCCACATTGCTTTTGCTTAAAGTCTAAGATGAATTTGTCAGCTCATTCAATATTTTTTCTTCAATCCTGGTAAGGAAAAACTCATAATTGACAGTATTGGTTATTTTTTCCCTGATTAAAACAACAGTGGGCCTCATTTCTTTGATCTTCTTCTAAATTTCAAGTTACGAATATTCCTTTGCATATTGAAACATTATTGGACGGCAATAAAATATTGATGAATACCGAGGATTCTTCCAATGTTCTAAGTAGTCGCTTGTTAGCAATAGGAGAACAACAGATGTCATGAACCTTTTGGCATCCGAAATAGCTTTGTCATCCGTAGCTATTTTTTGCTTGTAAACTCTTTGCCCAGAAGCTCCGTCACAGCCCACTTGTTGATCAATGTGAGATTTTCTGGAAGAAGTTCAACATCCCATATCCAAACCCTCTTTAAGTCGCTTCGCAGTATGGTTCATTAATTTGTGAAGCTTTACTTTTATTTATTTATTTATATAAAATTGCAACTACATATATAAAATAGTCGCTTAATATAAAAATTTAAAGTTGAGTTAACTAAACTAACTTAAAACTATAAGAAGGAAGTTGCGGACACTCAGACCCGTTGGAGGAAAATTTTGTTTGGCACGCCAGGTTGAACGACTGTGCAGTAGGGGCACATCACAAAGTGAGCAATGGTCCAAGCGGGCGCAATTACAAAAATAAAGAAAATAGGACTTACTAAATGAAATTTACAAATTTATTGAATAGTTATTTGTCAGTACAGAATTTTTTACATAGTGTCAGGAAGATAAGAAAATTAGAGAGAAAACTTATTGTAGAAAGAACAACGTGCTCGGAGTGAATTATTGAGCGCTTATTTTGTAGTACAAAAAGGCAACTTTATTGGCACGAAGTGACGAGTCGGCCGAATGGGGACATTTAGTAATATGGACTGAAGTAAGTAAATATCTCCCCAATAAGAATTTTATGAAGAAAAGCAAAAGAGAGCATAGAACGGCGTGATAAGAGGGTTGCAAGATCAATTAATTTTAACCTGTCATGATGGGATGGAAGATTTATTTTGGGATCCCAATTGAGACTCCTAAGAGCAAAGAGAAGAAACTGTTTTTGAACTGACTTAATACGATCCTCGTGAAGAGCATAGTATGGCTTCCAAATACAGGAGCCTACATTCAGTTCCATAAGGATACCTACATAGGTCATTAAAACAAAACTCTCTATCGAGGGTAATGTTATTTAAAGAATATATCACTATAAATGGTTTTCTGTGATGAAACATCATACATTTGCATTTTGAGAAATTTAGATTAAGAACATTTAGACGACACCATGTATGTAGTGAGTTTAAATCAGTCTGCAATAAACTGTGCTGCGAAACATCAGAATATGACAAGAATAATTTAACATCATCTGCATACATTAGTGTATGGGAATGATTAATAGACAAAGGAAGATCATTAATAAAAATATTGAACAATATTGGACCTAGGTAACTTCCTTGTGGAACACAAGAAGAAACAAAAATGGTTTTAGACAAACAATTGTTAAATAAAAGTTTTTGTGTTCTACCGGATAAGTAAGTAAAAAGAGACGGAGGAAGCCCTATTGCTTATTTAGTTTGAATAAAATCTGCTTATAACACACACTATCAAAAGCTTTACTGGAGTATGCATAAATGTTATTTACAACAAGGGAAAATTCTAAAAGGTTAGTTGTAATGGATTTGCCTCTAACGAACCCATGTTGGAAAGGAATGACTATAATGACATTAACGACTGTTGCGACTGGTCACTAATGATTTTTTCAAAGAGCTTTGCAATACCTCTATAATTCGATATATCAGGCTTGCTGCCCTTTTTATGTAACGGGATAATAAAAGATTTCTTCCAAAGAGATGGAAATTTACATAACTTTGTGGATAGATTGAAAACAATTGATAAAGGAAAACAAATTGAGCAAGAACATTGCTTTAGTATGCAACTGGGAATATTATCAGGGCCAGCTGGAAAGAGAATTTAATTGATAAAAGACAAGTTAATATATTTTGCATGGAGATAGCAGGAGGAGATATAAAGTCATATGATATGATGCTGTAAGGATATGAGAAACTAGAATTAACAGAGCTACTAGAATACGTACTTTGGAAGAAGTCGGTAAACAAATCTGATATGTGCGAATCATAAGATGCAACTGTACCATCAAGAAATAATTGCAAAGGATACCCTGAAGTACTACGTTTCGCATTAACGAAATTGAAAAACGGTTTTTGGATTGCGCCGCTTGTTTCGTTTAACTTTTTTAAATAGTCAGCATAACACCTTTTATTTAATGCGTTGAAATCATGGCGCGCGACACAATATTTACTAAAATCAGTGTTTGAGCCACTACGTTTATATTTTTTAAATAAATATTTTTAATTTAATATTTTTTAATCGGTAAAGGTTACGTGAAAACCAAGGCTGTTTTTTTTCTGAGATAGGGAGAGCATTGAATGGAATGCATCTGTCAAAATAACTGAGAATGGTGGAATAAAAAATATTCGTCACCGATTCAATATCTGAACAACGCTCGAGAGCACACCAATCAGTATTGAAAAGTAAGTGATTTAACATAGTCAGTTTTTCTAAAACGTCTGACACGTCGAAGAGATTTATTTATGTCATGTGAACGACATATACAGTCAAGCTGACAACAGACTTCCAAAGTTGAATGGTGATTATCTTCAGGCATTGTAATAGGAGGAATCCTATCAATAAAAACACCAAACCCAACATCAACAAAAACAAGATCTCGCTTTGCGAGACGACAAAAGTTTCTTTTGTTTATTTATTGTTTATGCTCGGAGAGAGCATATAGATTACGCTACTCTTGTGTGGTCGAATTTCAATGTAAAAATAAACATATAATGATTCAATTGTTTATGTTTATGTTTCATGGTCAATCTGCTGAAGTGATAAAGATTTGTGTCAACTTCTAAGTGCACAATTGTGACGCATTATACTTAAGTAGCTTGATTGCCAAGCGCGACTGGACTAAAGATTTGAAATTGAAAAATTGTTTATGTTTGCCGTAAAGGCGCGATGGGTAGGGTATTGTTAACTTGCATGGGTACGTCTATAAAAGTAAATTTATACACAACTAAGTATTACCTCTTTGCTAATTCATTATCGAAATGTGAGAGGGTTAAGAACTAAGCTTAGTGATGTTTACCTTAATAGTTTTTCTTTTATTGCTGACATCATTGTCTTTACTTAAACTTGACTTCAACCACACATACTCAATACTGAGTTATTTAATGATAATTTTGTTTCATTTAGAAAACATCGTGCCAATCGCTCTGGTGGTGGTGTTTTTGTATCAGTCACATAATCTCTGTTGACTGAGGAAATTAGAATTATCTACCAGGACATTGAATTTGTATGTATTAAAACTTTTTTTCGTGGCTTCAACATATATATTACTTGCTCATACATTCCTCCTTCTTAATGAAATGAAAGAAAATGATTTTAATCTACCTGTTATAAGATGGTCAAATTTGATTGATACTTCTATGCCGATTCTAGCTGCAAAGTTGAGTTTCTTGACATTCTTTTTGAATTGTCCATGCAACAGTGAAATAATTTTCACAACAGCTCTGGAAAACTCTTGTATAGGAATCTAACTAATATTATAAAGAGAAAGATTTGATTGTTTGTCCGAAAATACTGGACCGATTTGAAAAATTCTTTCACTTACTGGAAGAATACTCGTACAACTCGTACACGTTTTCTAAATTAAATCTTGAACTAGCACACGGAATACAAATAGCGAAAGGACGCTTAAAACGTAAACAAAATAAACAGCTGGTCTTGTTTACAAACTTTTTGTTTTTTTAAAAAAAAGTTTTTAACATAAAAAATATTAAACGTGCAAAGTACAAAAGAGTTCGAATTAAAAATGAACGCTAACTGCGCTATCACTAATGTGCGCGAGAGTAACTCTCCGCTAAGTGTAAACAAAAAGTAGTAGTAAAAAATTACCTCTCCCAAAAATTCGGACGATAGTAATAAAAAAAAAAACAGAAAAACAAAATAATAACAACCAAAAAACGTTACAGTCGTACTGGCTCAGCCAACCTGTCTCAACAAATCGGTTTGAGCTGTTAGCAACAGAAGATGATGGCGAAACAGCAAATGTAAATGTTAGTAACAGCGACGTAAAAACCCAACATAGTACAAAAGAACAGCAGGTGAAACCAAACAAAGCACTTCCAATTTATGTACAAGGTGTAGAATGCATAAATTCCCTTAATAGTGCACTTAAGGAAGTAGTAGCACAAAACTAAATATTAAAGACTTTACTCATCACACAGCTGTCTTAAAATTGTTGCGGTCAAAAGACACAAAATATTATACATACAGACCAAAAGAGGATCGCGGGTTCAATGTGGTACTCCGACACCTACACTATTCTACAGACACTAAAGAAATAGAATCCGAACTTTACGAACTAGGTCATGAAGTCTTAAATATTCACATCACACAATAATCAACGCCTTCCTATTTTCTCAAAGCTAAAAATAATAACAAAAATATTTTCGATATAACTGCGCTACTTCCAAATAAAGGTATTATTTGAACCCCTCCACCACAAAAGGACAATAGCTCAATGCAGCAATTGACAAAAACACGGACACACCCGTAACTACTGCACTAGGGACCCAGTGTGTGTCAAATGCGCTGGAAAACACAAAACCATAGACTGCAATACAGTATAAAGGCTGCGAAATTTATAAAAAACTAAAAATTCAACGCTTTCCACCTCTAACAAAAAAAAAACGTAGTCTAAATCAGTTTAAATGCTGAAATTAAAAATAATACCTCCTCGAATATAACGAATACCGTCACCCAAGGTGTAAGCTACGCTCAAATGGCTGCGTCTAGTCAACCTTCCTTACCGATGAATTCTTTCACGGCATCAATCACTGCACCAAATGAACCACCACATTCTAATGATACAGATGAGCTTAAAAACATGATGAAGCCCTTAATCCAACAAATGACGAACATCTTGAATGTAATTACACTTTTACTAACTAAAATTGACAGTCAAAATGGACGATAAACTTAAAATAATAATTTGGAACGCGAACGGTCTTCACCAACACATATTGGAGCTGAAAAAATTCCTATATGACAACAGCATTGATGTAGCATTAATCTCTGAATTACACTTTTACTAACTAAAATTGACAGTCAAAATGGACGATAAACTCAAAATAATAATTTGGAGCGCGAACGGTCTTCACCAACACCTATTGGAGCTGAAAAAATTCCTATATGACAACAGCATTGATGTAGCATTAATCTCTGAAACTCACTGTACGGCCAAACATGTGTTTAAAATATCAGGCAATTCACTGTTTCACACAAACCATTCTGACTTAACAGTCCACGACGGAACTGCAATAATTATAAAAAAAACTATAAAATTTTCGGAAGTGAATAACTTTAATGAAGATTATATTCAATCTCCTCATTACTACTTTCTGACAAACACGGATGCTTTACCATTTCTTCGCTATACAGTCCACCAAAACACAAAATAACGGTTGACCAATATGTTAGATATTTTTCTTCTTTGGGTAAACGATTTATCGTTGCTGGAATGCAAAACACACCCATTGTCGATCGCGATTGACCAACTCGAAAGGCAAAAACTTAATCAAAGCAATACATAGAAGCAACAGCATGCATTTAAGTACTGGCGAACCAACTTACTGGTCTTCAGACACAAACAAACAGCCGGACTTAATTGACTTTTGTATAATTAAAAGCTTTAATCATTTTTTCAAATAATCCATTTTCAAATAAAGTCTAGATTTGAACTTTCTTCAGACCACTCACCGATCCAACTTAATTACTCATTGTTAGTACATAATGAAATAAAACAGTCACAACTAACCAACTATAAGACTGACTGGGAAGCCTTTCAAGAGTATGTAAATTTACATCTCGACAAACATATACCCCTCAAAACAACAGACAATATAGAAAGTTATATTATTTATCTAAACGACACTATTATCGAAGCAGCTTTTAAAGCAACACCGATAGTTATCCGAAAAACTAACGATACCACTACACCCCCATCAATTCGACAAATGAAAAAAGACAAATCCGTAAAATATGCCAAATTTCCAGGTCTCCAGATAATAAAAGAAAACTGAATAAGGCAACAAGAGATCTTAAAGAAGCTTTAAAGAAGCATAATAACGCCGCCATCACGAACTATCTTAACAAATTAACACCTACTTCTGACACAAACTGCTCACTGTGGAGAGCACCAAAAAACTTGACTAATAAAATTGTCCTCCTCTAAAGAAAGACAATGGCTCATGGGCTAAACCCAATTCCGAAAAAGCAAATATACTAGCAGATCACTTCGAAGACGTTTTCTCACTAGACACTCATGTAGTGAACTTTCAGGAGTCTAATAGTCAACATAATCAATACAAAATTAAGAAAATCACGACCAGTGACTTAAAAAGACAAATAGAGAAAAATCATGACAAAAAATCTCCAGGCTATGATATGTTAACAGGACGCATTTTAGAGAAACTTCCAGATAAGGCTATACAATATATATGCATCATTCTTAACACAATGTTAAAAATGGAACACTTTGGAATACTTTGGAAAGTATCGCAAATAACTGCCTTACCTAAACCTGGCAAAGATGCGACAAAACCGTCATCCTATAGGCCAATCATTCTTCTACCGATATTATACAAAGTATTCGAAAGAATTTTATTTGATCGGCTTGAACCAATTTTGATATCCACACGATGCATCCCAGACCATCAATTTTGATTCCGCCGAAAACATTCCACCATTCAACAAATCCACAGAGCCAAAAAATTCGACGGCTTACTACACAAGCTTAAAATAAAAAGTATGCTGCCAACTAAATTTTATAACTTAATGAAATGGATCGCTATTTCTTTATTAAATACAAAGATGAATACTCGTCTCTAAGACCGTTTAAAGCTGGAGTTCCACAGGGTAGAGTACTCGGACCCCTGTTGTACAGTCTGTATACAGCAGACCTTCCATATCCAAAAGACGAGTAGGCCATGCTAGCCACGTTCGCTGATGATACGATACTACTCTATGCCCACAACAATACAACTACTGCTACAGGGAGACTGCAAGAAATACTTGACGAAACAACAAACTGGTTTAACAAGTGGAATATTAAAATCAATGATCAAAAGACAATTCAAGTTATATATACTAATAAAATAAGATACACTTCTCAGCCACTCAAAATAAATAAGATGGAAATACCCATTAAATCTGTAGCTAAATACCTTGCCATGTACATTGACAACACAATAAATTAGAGGTATCACATACAACGAAAAAGGGATCAAATAAAACTTAAATTTAAACAACTATATTGGTTCCTAAAGAAGAACTCAATATTGACGATGGAAAATAAACTCTTGATCTACAAAGCCGTTATAAAACCAATATGGACCTATGGTATTCAGTTATGGGGCACTTCAAAGAAGACAAACATTTCAGTTATATAAAGACAACAATCAAAAATACTTCGTAGTATAGTTAACGTGGAATGGTATATTTCAAATTTAGACATTCATAAAGATTTGCACATATTGCCAATAAATGACGAAATAAAAAACTACAGCAGAAAATATCAAACAAAAGTCGAAATACATTCGAACCGAGAAATAAGTACCATTCCTACTCAGGAATTGCTAACAGCCAGACGTCTACAAAGACTGAGACAAATAGATCTAATCTAATATATGTTAAAAAATAAGTTTATTATAGCTTCGTTAACACAAATAAATAATTAAATATAATAATATATACTTGTAAACCACACTCCCAGCAAACAGGATGACAGTGTTCACCTTGTCATTATGACCATTATGTCATTACGGAGCGTTTGCAACGGCTTATAGAGCAAAATATTCGAAATATATAAGCTCGCACTAGGGAATCGAGCTCTGAGCGTTCCCAACGCCTTCGAGATCAAAGATCAAGGGCTGATATATCTCAGAGACGCTTTAAATCCAGACGCAAATGTTGACCCATAAAATATCGGTCAACGCGTAATCTTGCCATCTTCTTTTACAGGTTCTCCACGTTACCTGACTTATTTGTCACTTTTACGTGTAACCCCGACCGGCCTGAAATTAAAGCGGAACTATTATCTGGTCAGCGGTCTTTCCATCGTCATGATATAATTTCAAGGGTATTTCATTTAAAGATGAAGAAATTCGTAAAATTATTCAACAAAAACGAAATATTCGGCAAAGTGAAATGCTACATCGCACGTGTGGAGTGGCAGAAGCAAGGTTTACCACACTGTCATTTGCTGTTTTGACTCGAAATAAAAATCCTGCCAGACGAAATTGATATTGTCATAGTTGCGGAACTGAGCAACCGACAAAACGATCCGATATTTCACGATATCGTAACTAAAAATATGGTGCACAACTTAGAGAGCATAACTTAACAGCACAATGAATGAAAAGCGGTATCTGTACAAAAAAGTACCCTCGACGTTTCCTAAACGATACCCAAACAGAAGAGGACGGATATCCAGTTTATCGTCCTCGTGACGCCGAAAATGGAGGAGAGAGCTACGCTAAATATCAGAGGAAGTAGGTGCAATATAGATAATAAATGGATTGTCCCTTATTCTCCAATATTGTGTAGGACATTTAACGCTCACATAAATGTGGAGTACCGCCAATCAGTTAAAGCTATCAAATACATTTGTAAATATATCAATAAATGATCTGACCAAGCTACTTTTAGCGTCAGCAACCCAAATGATGAAGTGAATGGAAAGTACATCCGAAGCTGTATGGCGAATACTCGAATTTGCGGCAGCCTACAGTATTGCAGTTAGCTGTCCATTTAAAAAACGAACAAAGGGTGTATTTTAATGAACAAGTAGCCCAAAACCCACGTAAAACGACTTTGCTGGCATCTTATGTAATGAAGATGAATTCGCAAAGATAATTCTATACCACGAAGTCACGCAATTCTACACATGGGCCAATAATAAATTAACAAGAAGGAGTCGTGGTGAGGACGCTTTAGGAAGAGTCTACGGTGTACATCCTTCTTAATCAGAATGTTTTTTTCTTAGAATGTTGCTACATCACGTACGCGGTTCAACCTCATTCGAGTACTTATAAACCGTTGACGAAGTTCTCAAAGAGACCTATCAAGCAGCTTACCGTGAAAGAGGTTTGCTAAAAAAACAATGACCATTGGGAAAATACTCTGAGAGAAGCATCGCTTTCGCAGTGTCCAGTACAACTGAGAGATTTGTTTGTGGTCATACTTTTATTTTGTCAGCCATCGGAACCATTAAAATTATGGGACAATTTCAAAGAGGATTTATGTGAAGATACTTGCCTTAGAATCAGACAGCAAAATCAAGACTTCGTCTTACCATACAGTGAGGACATTTATAACGAAGGTTTGATACAAATAGAAAATAAACTGTTGCAATTAAATGATAAAAGCCTAAGTGATTTAGGATTACATTCTTCAGTTCGTACAGAAAACAATGCTACAGATACAATGGCACATCACTATAATACAAAAAATGTTACCGATTTTGTCAGTGAAAACCTGCCAAAATTAGTCCCAGATCAAAGACATGCTTTTGAGACTATAGTCGATAGCGTGAATAATGAGAAAAGAAAAAAAATTTTCTTGGATGCGCCAGGTGGCGCTGCAAAGAAGTTTCTTGCAAATTTGATACTTGCTAAAATAAGACAATCAGGGAAGATTGCGATAGCAGTTGCTTCGTCAGGAATTGCTGCAACTCTCTTAAAGAATGAATGAACTACTCATTCTACTTTTAAACTTCCGCTATCCGTTAATCTTGAGCAACAATCTATATGTTCTAAAAAAATGGGCCTCTAGGTAAATTACTACAAGACGCATTATTGATTATGTGGGATGAAAGCACCATGAACCATAGAGCACATATAGAAGCCGTGAACAGAACCTTAAAAGATCTTAGAAACTTCTCTGCTCTCGTGGGCGGGATTACTTTTGTATTTGCTGGAGATTTCCGACAGACTCTTCCCGTCATTATCAAAACATGCTTGAAATCGTCACCCTTATGGACTTCGATTGAAAATTTAAAATTACGGACGAATATGAGAGCTCATCTTCATAGAATCTCAAATAGTGACTTCCCACAACAACTGCTAAAACTTGGAGGAAGAATTTTTCAGAATCAAAATTTAAGCAGAAATTGTGACATTCTTCTGGATGAGTCTCTAGGCCAAATAGTCCATAATTTAGAAATTTTAATAGATGCAGTATACCCTGACATAGAGAATTTGCACGAAAAGGACTATCATTGGTTGTGTTCTAGGGCAATAGTGGCACCTAGGAATGATACTGTCAACGAACGATACTGCCAAATAAAAAATTACAAATCGATCGACACCGTGACTAATATCGAAGACGCAATCCATTATTCACAGGAATTTTTAAATTCACTAAACCCTTCTGTACTGCCGCCACATAAATTGACGATAAAAATCGGAATTCCAATCATGGTTTTGAGAAATTTAAGCCCTCCGAGCATGTGCAGTGGGACGATGCTGCTTGTTAAGGAATTGAAGGAAAATTTAATTGTAGCAACCATTATCACCGGCTTGCTGAGGTTCAACTAGCTCATATACCGAGAATACCGAGGATACCGATGATCCCTACTAATCTGCCAATCCCATTTAAACGGCTTCAATTTCCGGAAAAACATCTTTCGCGTTAACTATTAACTATTAACAAGTCCCAAGGCCAAACCTTCGAATTAGTAGGGATCGACCTACGAAAAGAATGTTTTACTCATGGCCAACTGTATGTAGGCGTATCGTGGGTCTTTGCTCCTGAAAATCAATATATCTTGCTAATCTTGCTAATAATAAAACCACATCAAATATCGTTTACAGGGAAGCTCTGACTCAATATATTTAATGACTTTTGTTTTGTAGATATAATAAGAAATAAAAATAAAATGATCAAATATAAAAAAAAAACAACAAAAAATAAAATATATATATATATATATATATATATATATATATATATATATATATATATATATATATATATATATATATATATATATATATATATATATATATATATATATATATATATATATATATATATACTATATACTATATATATATATATATATATATATATATATATATATATATATCTCTCTCTCTCTCTCTCTCTCTCTCTCTCTCTCTCTCTCTCTCTCTCTCTCTCTCTCTCTCTCTCTCTCTCTCTCTCTCTCTCTCTCTCTCTCTCTCTCTCTCTCTCTCTCTCTCTCTCTCTCTCTCTCTCTCTCTCTCTCTCTCTCTCTCTCTCTCTCTCTCTCTCTCTCTCTCTCATATATATATATATATATATATATATATATATATTTCAACCCCGATTTTCTCGAAAACCCTGATTCGGGTTCAGCACGAAAAATCTTAAACACTAGGTCCCATCTTATTCGCAATACATGAGTTTTGCGAATAAGATGGCCAGTGTAAGCGGCTTAAGTCAAGAAACAAAGTGCAGAAGGGGGATACCGTATCGTTGCTGAATGTGGTTTTGACACTCTGTGCAATTGTTTTTGGTGTATTTTCTATCGTTGCAGTTGGTGCAGTCTTTTGGGTTATTTTTTTAGCTCTAATTTTTTGAAGACTCTTTTGCAACTATACACTCTCGATAGTTTGAAGGACGATCCTGACCACAGTTGCAAGATTTTGGTTTTTGTGAGCTGAGTTTAGTGCAATCAGTGCTCTTATGCCTACCAGCACATTTAACGCATCGTGGCGGTTTACCGCAATAGTTTTTAGTATGACCATATCCTTGACATATCTTACATTGTGGTATAAGTTTTGAGTTTCGGACAGGCTCAATCGTAATTATACAGTTAAGTATAGTTTTAATGTTATATATTTTGTTGACGTCTTCGGAATGCTCGATCGTTAGCATAAACATATCGAGTGGTTGTTTTTTGTACCCCACTGAATCTTAAAGCATAATAAAACCAATTTGGACTTACGGACTTCAGATGTGGGGCACATTTAAAATATCAAATATCAGCATTATCCAAGGGCAACAGTCAAAAATACTACGACTAATAACAGGAGATGAATGGTATATCTCCAATACAGATATACATCGAGATCTTAACATACGCACTACCAAAGAGGAAATAGTATCAGTAAGCAGAAATCATCACACTCGAATTGTGGCTCATTGTAACATCGAGATAACCAACTGACAACTAGACGACGTCTTAAAGGGATACGACCAGTTGACCTCCCAAATCATTTATAACTACAAGTTTAACAATAACCTTCGTAGTATTTTTATTATTTTTTAATTATTACCATCAATTGTTGTGCCATGTAATTTATGCCACACTTCTTGACAGTGAACGTTACGCTATCTCACGAGAGTGGGGCAGCCGTAAGTATTAGCTGTCCGTGATGGATGCATAGGTTGCAGCAGAGCATATTCGAACAAAAGTATTAATATAATTGCTAGAAATTGTTTTTTCAATTATTATTTACTTCATAGACTATATTACAAAATGTACAAAGTGTCATGTAGATAGACGTATACTTCAATAGGGAATTAAAAAAAAAAAAAAAACTGAATCTTATTAGTTGCACAAGCCGAGTGTTTTTAGATCAGCTACAATTTCGTTGAATTCATAGGAGTGGTGAATGTTCGTGACTATAACTTTAATTGGTCTGAACTGTTTGTTTTTATAACTATGCCATGCGATTTGCGCTGTCGTAAGCATGTTACTGATTGCTCTATAGTCTTATATATTAAATGTGGTTATTTTGCAGAAACCATTGTTTAAAAGTTTTAAGTTGACGTCATTTTTTGCAACCTTCTTCGACGCTTGCAGGATAGGAAAATCTGTATCTCCGGACACCATAATAGGTGGAGGACGTTTTGACTTTATATGGTCCTTGTCAGTAGATTTTTCATTCGAAAACTTCACGCTTGGTGACTTGCTTTCTACAGATTTCGAAGTTTTATCTTCCTGCTCTGGGGATTTTTAAGCGCTGCGTTTTTTGTTGGGCCTTTTCTTTAAAATCCAGTCAGTTTCCTGGGAAAGTTACTCTTCGTCTGTTATATAAACAGTACTGTTGGATGGTATTTGCTGGTCGGATACTATAACATTGCTCCGCATATTTTGTGTTTACAGTGTCTCAATTTGGCATTGTAGTTGTTTGCATAGCTGATCCATTTCAGCTAGCATATTGTGAAGAATCATGTGTGTATTCTCCAGTTTTTGGATTCGGCCCCCACCAGGAGGAAGAGGGACATTTCCTAAGTTCATTGCTTATTTTATTCTTTAAAATGAATAAAGGTAAAGAAGCTTATTTGCTATAATTGTCTATAACAATTTATAAAGATTTGTTGGGGTATACTGAGCTTTCGAGCTGTATACAAGTATCATATAGAGAAAGCTCAATTGAGCACATGCACAGAATACCTTTACACATCACATATAGCGTAATATAGTCGCAGAACGTGATCGATAGTCTTTGGATATATTTTGTTCAGCAAATTACATACATTTCCCATACATTTAACGTGTAGTCCACTTACCAGCTGGATACATAAATAGATCAGGTTTTTTCCTACGAAATCAATGCAAATAATCATTAGCTGGTTTCCTTACGATCAGAAAAGATTAGCGGTAATTGGCGTAAAATATTTCGGCTCTCAAAGCTAACAGTCGCACGTCTTAGGGTTAAATTTCATATTTTCCAATGTTATCAAATGGCATTTAGCTGTTTGATGGCACAGGATAAGTGACGAATCACAATTCAATTGTAATGTAATATGAACAAGACAGAATTCACACCGTCGAAATACTCTACCAGTAATAAAAATTTGTTCTTAATATAATAAAGCAACATTTTTTGATACAAAAATTTTATAGGAAAAATTAAAAAAAAAATATGCAAATACGTGAATTGCAAAGATATATATGTTTTATAATTTCCGAGATCTCCTTGTTCAAACATACAACGGACGGACATGGCTAGATCGACTCAGCTTTCAACGCTGATCAAGTTAATATACTTTATAGGGTCTACGTCTTACGACTGTTACATACATTTGAACAAACTAAGTAAACCCAGACAAGTTACATTTGCAAGCCAGTGCAGGTCTCTAGCGGGTACTTTAAAAAAGCTTATTTTTGAAATTTTTTTAAACTAAACTATTTTACCCATTTTATTCATCTCCAAGGTATTAAAACTCGAAACGAAGAAAATCGGATAATACGCGACCGAACAGACCACATCCAGCCCGTAATAAAGAGAATATTGCGCAGAGCTCGCAACAAGTGCTGTTTTTTCACAGGCAGTCAGAAAAAAAAAGAGTTGAGTGCGGACACGATTTAAAATAGAAGCGAAGAGACATTTCAACTCTGTTTCATTTTCAAACGGTCTTAGTTAAATCAACGAGAGTTGTTTGTCGCTCACTTTATGCATTTGTTCACTTGCAACACTTTGGTTCTCAAAATTTGTGCAAACTGTCTTTTGCGAATGTATGTGTGTTACTTATATTTTAAAATATGCACACAATTTAACGCCCTATTTCTTTCTCTCTCCCTCTTCCACGCTTTGCCATCGATGAAATATTTAAAGCAACAACCACAACCTAACGCAACAACAACAAAAAAGACACTTAGAGCTATCACTTGGCTCGTTTTGCTCAGTTTGAGAGTCGAATGAAAGTGTTCAAATCAAGCCATTATCGTAAGAGAGCTTTGTGTGTTTTGTACATCGAGAAACATGAAAGCCGTCATCAAGAAAGAATCAAAATAAAGTGTTCTGTTGAGAACACTTTTCGACTTAAACCGATTGATGGCTTGAGCCAAGAATCTAAGCAGCGGATCGAATGTTATATCAAGTAAGGTCGAGTTTTTAAATGTTTGGTTGCGAGCCATAATTAACAAATTTTCCAAATATATATTATTTCTCGCACATATAAAATCGAAGTTACCGCCCTAGGATTAAATGGTAAAATCGTTCATATAAATCACCATCTTTGCCAAATACGAGTTGAACAACAGTGGGGAGGCTACTGCACTGCTTTCGATGCCCAGACCTTCCACCCATAAGGTCCTACCATTAATATAGTTTACTAGCTAGCGTTTTGTTTTACAATAACGCCGGTTTAAATATAACGCCATAATCGCGGTTTGTGCTGCCTCGGCTTGTTGAGTCCATCAGCGATAAAAGTTGTGCGTTCAATCAATTCCGAAGTCGTGCTGTGGCTTTTCTAAATACATGCTGGTGATTCGCTAGTTCTGTCAATGACGGTAATTTCGCAATTGGCGAAATAACGATATGGGTCTATACGAAGATCCGAGTTTTGCTTTAATGCCAAGTTTTAGATGTACAATCCATGCTACCTTCCATAAGTCCAGGACGAATAACTGTGAAATATAGGAGTTTAACACGTACCAGTAGGTAAGCATTGGCCGAGTGATCACATGTCAAGCTTTCCTCTTGTTCTTACTTCGTTTGAGTAAAAAATATGGACGTTCCCTTTTGCCTAATAAGCTTCGAAAGATCTACAGAATATGATGGTACAGATTATTCTATCCAATTTGCTTTCTCACAAAAGTGATGGATTAGAGAGCTTCATTCTCTGGCAGAGATTTTTGATTGTGTTTGACCGATCTCGTGAACCCGAGACGCAAAAATCCACTTAGCCAGTTATTGTATTTTGCCCCGCAAAGAATTTACTCATTTACTATTGTACTTTTGAACAGCTCCAGATTTTAAAAATACTTTTTTTATTTGATGCGTAAAGTTTTGTACAGTGAAGAAATGATTTAAATTGAGAAAACGATACCGGAGATATGGAGAGCCAAAGTGAGAATTTCGTAACGAATTTTACCTGTCATGTACCTGTAAGCCGCATTAATTAAGCTCGGCCAATCGTCGGTAATCGGTCAATGTTCAGGTACATTTCAATAACATGCACAGCTACACACACCTGAGTGTATCTTGTAGCCACAACTAAGGTAGCGTGCGAAATTTTTGTCACATTAATTTTTACAAATCTTGTCAAGGTTCAAGACAATCGTATTTCATTTAGATATAGCTGCTTTATATAAAAAAAAATCAAACAAAAAATCTTAAATTCGACAAACGTTAACTTAACGGAAATTCTAACACCATTTTCACGAAATTTACATTTAAGCTACCACATAGAATTTTAAGCTAATATTGATTTAACTAAAGAAGTTTTTCAGAAACACAATAGTGGGCAGTAGGTTTGTATGGGGGCTACTCCAAAAAGTGGAATGGTCCAACCCAATAACGTACTCGTATATGTGAAGCGTCCGTCCATATGAAGCTAACAAACCAATTATTATGATATTGACTACAATAAAAAAGTTTTTCAGTCAAAAAGTCTAAAGTGGACGAAAATGAGCAACAAAATCCAGACAGACGAACATGGCTAGCTCAACTCGTCTCGTCAAGTGGATCAAGAATATATATATACTTTATGATGTCTACGATGCCTCCTTTAATGCGGTACAAACTTTCAGACAAACTTACTATACCATTCACATATACGGAGGTGCCACAGAAATCTCTTTCACCCCAATTCCGACCTAAATCAATTTCGTAGGTGTCTAAGAAACCTCTTTTCGACCGTCGGAAATCTCCAGGATTTTGCTAGGTGAAATTGTTGATTGCATATATAAACTCATCAAATCATAAGGTACAACTTTGTTTATATGCTAGTTTAATGTATTTTCTTCGTAACTGTGTCTTAGGATTTCAACATTTAGCACATTTTATTATTTAATTTATATTTATAAAAATGTGTTATTTGCTGAAAACCGACCAGGTCGGTTTTCGCAACAACGAATGGCAGATACATATATTTTATAACATCAGCGTTGCTGACACAAAATTAGTTTTTTATCGCAACATAAATCATAATTTAGTTTTGTGTATTTTCTAAAATAAATATATTAATAAAATAAGTAATTCAGACACATCACACCAAATATAGACTTCACAAAGTTCTCCAAGTAAGTGCAAAAAAATTCTTTTACATAGTCTGTAATTTTTTTTTTGTTATCTACGACAACTCTGCGTAGCACAAAACTAGTCTGTACGCTAAAAACTGTTTTCTATGAAATCTCGGAGGTTTCTGTGTCACTTACGAAATTTCTTTGTGAAATTCAAACCAGCAGACGGAATTTTGTCTAGAGATTTGTGTGACACCTCCGATAGTGTTAAATGATATTATCATTTTGTCTGAAAGTTTGTAACGTATTAAAGGAGACATCGTAGACCCCATAAAGTTTATATATTTTTGATCATCTTGGCGACACGAGTCGATCCAGCCATGTCCGTCTGTCTGTCTGGATATTGTTGCGTATTTCTTGGGCACCAATTTTTATGCTATCCAGTTGAAAATTGACACATAAACTTGTTTTTCACTTCATTCCATTTCACACTTAGTGTGAATGGTATAACAACACAAAAATGAAAAGAAAACAGCGGGTATGCGGCTTTAAAAGTTTGAATATACGGGTTGGTGGGCGTGGTGGGCACGGCATCGACAAAATAATGCCATCAATCTTGAACAACTCATTGGATCCTGCCGCTCAGTTATTCTTAAGCTTTTAAATTACTGAGTCGACATTGTTATATTCCGGTGGCTCCCAAGAAATACTCCTCTATCTCTTCATCACCACCAAGTAGGTTAGAGAAGTAACTTCTCCATAGTCTCAGTGATTTCTGTGCATCTGTAACCATACTTCATTTTTGTCCTTGCAGAAAGAAACTCCGGGCTTAAAACTTTCGGTGAGACGCTTGAGCTTTTGATAAAACTTTAGAGCATCATTTCTATTCATTTATTTTTGCGTCCGAAAAGGCGTTTCTCCTATAAAATATAAACGTAGTGGCTCAAACACTGATTTTAGTAAATATTGTGTCGCGCGCCATGATTTCAACGCATTAAATAAAAGGTGTTATGCTGACTATTTAAAAAAGTTAAACGAAACAAGCGGCGCAATCCAAAAACCGTTTTTCAATTTCGTTAATGCGAAACGTAGTACTTCAGGGTATCCTTTGCAATTATTTCTTGATGGTACAGTTGCATCTTATGATTCGCACATATCAGATTTGTTTACCGACTTCTTCCAAAGTACGTATTCTAGTAGCTCTGTTAATTCTAGTTTCTCATATCCTTACAGCATCATATCATATGACTTTATATCTCCTCCTGCTATCTCCATGCAAAATATATTAACTTGTCTTTTATCAATTAAATTCTCTTTCCAGCTGGCCCTGATAATATTCCCAGTTGCATACTAAAGCAATGTTCTTGCTCAATTTGTTTTCCTTTATCAATTGTTTTCAATCTATCCACAAAGTTATGTAAATTTCCATCTCTTTGGAAGAAATCTTTTATTATCCCGTTACATAAAAAGGGCAGCAAGCCTGATATATCGAATTATAGAGGTATTGCAAAGCTCTTTGAAAAAATCATTAGTGACCAGTCGCAACAGTCGTTAATGTCATTATAGTCATTCCTTTCCAACATGGGTTCGTTAGAGGCAAATCCATTACAACTAACCTTTTAGAATTTTCCCTTGTTGTAAATAACATTTATGCATACTCCAGTAAAGCTTTTGATAGTGTGTGTTATAAGCAGATTTTATTCAAACTAAATAAGCAATAGGGCTTCCTCCGTCTCTTTTTACTTACTTATCCGGTAGAACACAAAAACTTTTATTTAACAATTGTTTGTCTAAAACCATTTTTGTTTCTTCTTGTGTTCCACAAGGAAGTTACCTAGGTCCAATATTGTTCAATATTTTTATTAATGATCTTCCTTTGTCTATTAATCATTCCCATACACTAATGTATGCAGATGATGTTAAATTATTCTTGTCATATTCTGATGTTTCGCAGCACAGTTTATTGCAGACTGATTTAAACTCACTACATACATGGTGTCGTCTAAATGTTCTTAATCTAAATTTCTCAAAATGCAAATGTATGATGTTTCATCACAGAAAACCATTTATAGTGATATATTCTTTAAATAACATTACCCTCGATAGAGAGTTTTGTTTTAATGACCTATGTAGGTATCCTTATGGAACTGAATGTAGGCTCCTGTATTTGGAAGCCATACTATGCTCTTCACGAGGATCGTATTAAGTCAGTTCAAAAACAGTTTCTTCTCTTTGCTCTTAGGAGTCTCAATTGGGATCCCAAAATAAATCTTCCATCCCATCATGACAGGTTAAAATTAATTGATCTTGCAACCCTCTTATCACGCCGTTCTATGCTCTCTTTTGCTTTTCTTCATAAAATTCTTATTGGGGAGATATTTACTTACTTCAGTCCATATTACTAAATGTCCCCATTCGGCCGACTCGTCACTTCGTGCCAATAAAGTTGCCTTTTTGTACTACAAAATAAGCGCTCAATAATTCACTCCGAGCACGTTGTTCTTTCTACAATAAGTTTTCTCTCTAATTTTCTTATCTTCCTGACACTATGTAAAAAATTCTGTACTGACAAATAACTATTCAATAAATTTGTAAATTTCATTTAGTAAGTCCTATTTTCTTTATTTTTGTAATTGCGCCCGCTTGGACCATTGCTCACTTTGTGATGTGCCCCTACTGCACAGTCGTTCAACCTGGCGTGCCAAACAAAATTTTCCTCCAACGGGTCTGAGTGTCCGCAACTTCCTTCTTATAGTTTTAAGTTAGTTTAGTTAACTCAACTTTAAATTTTTATATTAAGCGACTATTTTATATATGTAGTTGCAATTTTATATAAATAAATAAATAAAAGTAAAGCTTCACAAATTAATGAACCATACTGCGAAGCGACTTAAAGAGGGTTTGGATATGGGATGTTGAACTTCTTCCAGAAAATCTCACATTGATCAACAAGTGGGCTGTGACGGAGCTTCTGGGCAAAGAGTTTACAAGCAAAAAATAGCTACGGATGACAAAGCTATTTCGGATGCCAAAAGGTTCATGACATCTGTTGTTCTCCTATTGCTAACAAGCGACTACTTAGAACATTGGAAGAATCCTCGGTATTCATCAATATTTTATTGCCGTCCAATAATGTTTCAATATGCAAAGGAATATTCGTAACTTGAAATTTAGAAGAAGATCAAAGAAATGAGGCCCACTGTTGTTTTAATCAGGGAAAAAATAACCAATACTGTCAATTATGAGTTTTTCCTTACCAGGATTGAAGAAAAAATATTGAATGAGCTGACAAATTCATCTTAGACTTTAAGCAAAAGCAATGTGGATGATTCAACGAGCGATGAGCAGAACTACGAATTTTTCCATTGCATACAACGATAAGATGTATGGAGTTTATTTTGTAGCTAGAGTGTTCACTTGGAGATGGATGGAGATATCAGAAAGAAAATATACTGGTTGAATTTTTTAAAGAGCTTGGACTGAGAGTAGACTACCCAAAGTACGGAAATACCTACGATGGAAAATCGTCAAGCACATTTATTGAGTACCATGAGGTACTCGATAAATATCAATCGAATCACTGGAGTTTATAATAAAATTACACTGCCCCGCAAATTCCAATTTTTTGGATGCGAATAAGATGGGACCTAGTGTTAAAGAATGGATTTTTCAAAAACTTTCCATCACGTCACGTTTTCGAGAAAATAGGGGTCGAAACTCTAAGAATACGCCTTTTAATGTTCACTATTTTGAAGAAAATTAACTCATTAATATGAGCATATAATTATAACGTAAAAATTTATTTTATATAATTATTCATTCTTTTTTTTTATAATAAGTTTTCATAGCAAAATTAAATAAAAAATGCATATTTGTGATAAAAATAATCAGTATTATCTAGTTCGAATATGTAATACTTGTACAATTTATAAAATCTAAATTAAATAACGTATTTTGAAGCAGAGTGAGTCCACGTCAAATGATTGCGGTATTAAAATACTCGTATTTAGATGATATTTTATGAAAAATTTTTAGCCTAAAAAAAATTATAAAATTAAAATTTTTATTAACAAAAATTTTTTAATTCTTTAAATAAATAAAAAAGTACATATATCTTCGTTTTTTTCATGAACATTCTCTATAATGTCCTTTAAAAATTTAATACCAAGACAAAGATGGTATCTTTTGGTATCTTTAATAGTTCCTGAGAAAAAATTATTTAGTAGAGCTATGCAGACGTAAGAACATATATGACAATGCAATCGCATACACATAAGTGCGTGTGTGTGTGCCAACATTTAATAGATGATTTTATACATTCATTTATTTTTGTAGTACTGAAAAAGTGCTGCATAGCTCTACTAAATAATTTTGATGATGTTTGAGTATGCATTTTAAACTTTGAAAATATCTTCATTACTTCAGAAATTGTAATTTTTTGTCTCCGAAGTTATTGTTTCCTCTTTTTTTTTGAAAAACTATTGTCGCTTTAAAAATGAGATCTATTTATTTTAGGATCATGTCAAAATTTTTACCGATTTCGCGATTACGAGACGAATTCAATAAATTGTACAAGTATTTGGAGTCGTTAAACAGCCCACTGGTGTTCTCTCACAATGATTTGCTTCTGGGCAATGTTATCTATACGAAGTCAACTCAGATCGTTAACTTCATTGACTATGAATACGCCGACTACAACTTTCAAGCGCTCGACATCGGCAACCATTTTGCGGAAATGTGCGGAGTAGACCAGATTGACTACACATTGTATCCAAAACGCGAGTTCCAATATGTTTGGCTACGTGTGTACTTGCAAGCATACTGTGGACATGACGAAATCGCGGATCACGACGTCCATCGACTTTTCGTACAAGTTAATCAATTTACTTTGGCGGCACATATCTTCTGGACAGTGTGGTCACTTATACAAGCAGAACATTCCAATATTGATTTTGATTATATCGGGTACGTATGTATATTTGTTACGGGTACTTGAGCTTCAGTAACTTCCTTCTTTTCCAATTGTTGCATCTATGCAAATCTGCGATACAATGAGTATCTGGCACGCAGGGAAGAGTTTTTATCGCTTACCACTACTTCGACTTTAAAAGGAATGACTAACATAACCGAATGAAAAGTGTTGGACTTAAACATTTGTAGATAAATATATAATTGTTGTTATATACCCTTAAAATCATAAAACTATCGTTTTATCTCTTTATAACATACATCTGTAGTGGAAATTCTTCTGCCAGCATTCCACAGCCGATCATTTCAATTACTTTTTCCACTAACTCAGCACGATTAAATGCTTCGGGTCGTCCAGGTTCATCTTTAAATTATTACGAGCGTTTTTAAATCGTGTAAACCACGTGTAAACTTGAGTACGACTCATACAATCATCATCATAAACATTTTTTAACAATTCGTAAGTCTCAGCAAATTTTTGAGCGAGTTTAATATTTGCTCTTTTGTTTAACGACACAACTACAAAAATTGCTGTTATTAAAACGTGTGTCATTTTGTAACCTGTCAAACGATTTGCATGAACTTAGCTGCTTTCGAAAGAAGAAAAACGTACCTCTCTAATACTGCCAACATTTAATAGATGGCGCTACGTGTTCTATGATTTAAATTAAAAGTTCGGTTATTTTTAGATACACCTTGTATACAGTTAATATATTTTAACAGATAAGTGATTCAAGTTTGAATTTTGCAGCAGAACTACAATGGTTTGCGTTGGAAATTTGTAGATGTTGAGGATTATATAAATTCCAGCAGTTGGGACAGAGACGGTAAACACGGACAGGTATATGGCTCTCCTGTTTGAATGTACAAAACAATGTTTGTGCAATGAGGATGATTACAATTACTGCTTTCTCTCCTGATATAACATCCGAAAATTACTAAATGATCAATCGATTTAGCGTTGAGATCTGACCACAGTCCTTGAATTTTATTTTTTTTATATGTATTAGAATTTAAGGAATTTTTTCGTTTTATACGCCAACTAGCGGCGATACTCTAAGTCAAATGTACTTTAAATTGAAGTATCAAGGAATAAAAAAAAAAAACAAAAGAAAACCACAAAGCTATAGTCGACTTGCCCTGTACACGGAATAATTTTTCCGTAAAAACTGCTTTCTAAAAACTATATTACAAAGTAGGTTACATATCTAAAAAAATTTCAACTGAATTTGATTTTATACCCTGGCTTGGAGGCCAAGGGTATACTACGAGGCGTGATAGTCCCCATAACGTATGTATATTCTTGATGATCGTTGAAAGCTTAGTCGATGTAGTCGTATCCGTCGAACCGTAAGACTGCCTGAGAGAATAGTACTCTATCTAGAGAAGACTTGAACAAATTAATATCACGGTATAGACGCTCTATTTTCCGCACAGCTACAACTGTAACCGCAGTGCTAAACAAAAAGGAAAGCTGCAGTCAAATTTCCTATACTATTAAGGGTCGGTGCGATGGGTTTGGTTCCCGCCCTCCAGTGAAGACATATAGGAGTCACGGCTTTCATTCCCCTTTGATCACGACCCCCGCAAATGATTTAAGGACCATTATTTACGGATACGCACCTGGAATGTCCTGTGCAGATATCCAGTTGGTTGATGCCCTTGAAAAATGCAAGGATGACATCAGCGCAATACAGGAAATGCGATGGATAGGACAGGGCTGCTCAAAAAGTCACCCTGTAACATCTATTATAGTTTGCCATGCGAGGAACAACGAATTTGGATGCGGTTTCGTGGTTAGTACGAAACTACGTGGTCTTATCTCCAGTGTCATACCTGTGGACGAGCGCCTGGCCGCGATGCGTATCAAGGCTAAGTGCTTCAACATTGTCGTCATTTGTTCGCAGACGATGCGGCTAAATATGAAATAAATGAGCGTCTCGAACGTTTCTACGAGCGCTGCCCCAATCACGATGTAAAATCGTGCTTGTTCATTTCAATGCCAAAATTATGAAGGAAGGAATCTTTGGCCCAACTGGCGGAGAATTTAGCCTTCACGACGTTACCTCTAGCAATGAAGAGAGGCTAATCAATTTCGCCGCAGGTCGGAACATGGTAATCAGTAGCACCATATTTCCACACCGCAACATATACAAGGTTACTTGGCGCAGTCCCGGTCAAAACCCACGCAATCAAATTGATGATGTTGTAATCGACGGAAGGCACGCATCGAGCATGTTGGATGTGTGAACGGTATGAGGTCCCAACATCGACTCGGACCAGTACCTTATGGCAACCTTGTACGCACCAGACGTCGGAAAGCTGCAATCACTCCGAAGCCTTTTCAGCTGAAACCTAATGCCGAAAACCTAATGCATAGAAAAATGCAGCCTACAGAAGAAGTCTGCAATCGGGGGCAGCGCGAGCTCTTAGGTAACGATATCGAGACATACGGAGAGAGGAGAAACGCCTTTTCGGACGCAAAAATAAATGAATAGAAATGATGCTCTAAAGTTTTATCAAAAGCTCAAGCGTCTCACCGAAAGTTTTAAGCCCGGAGTTTCTTTCTGCAAGGACAAAAATGAAGTATGGTTACAGATGCACAGAAATCACTGAGACTATGGAGAAGTTACTTCTCTAACCTACTTGGTGGTGATGAAGAGATAGAGGAGTATTTCTTGGGAGCCACCGGAATATAACAATGTCGACTCAGTAATTTAAAAGCTTAAGAATAACTGAGCGGCAGGATCCAATGAGTTGTTCAAGATTGATGGCATTATTTTGTCGATGCCGTGCCCACCACGCCCACCAACCCGTATATTCAAACTTTTAAAGCCGCATACCCGCTGTTTTCTTTTCATTTTTGTGTTGTTATACCATTCACACTAAGTGTGAAATGGAATGAAGTGAAAAACAAGTTTATGTGTCAATTTTCAACTGGATAGCATAAAAATTGGTGCCCAAGAAATACGCAACAATATCCAGACAGACAGACGGACATGGCTGGATCGACTCGTGTCGCCAAGATGATCAAAAATATATAAACTTTATGGGGTCTACGATGTCTCCTTTAATACGTTACAAACTTTCAGACAAAATGATAATATCATTTAACACTATCGGAGGTGTCACACAAATCTCTAGACAAAATTCCGTCTGCTGGTTTGAATTTCACAAAGAAATTTCGTAAGTGACACAGAAACCTCCGAGATTTCATAGAAAACAGTTTTTAGCGTACAGACTAGTTTTGTGCTACGCAGAGTTGTCGTAGATAACAAAAAAAAAATTACAGACTATGTAAAAGAATTTTTTTGCACTTACTTGGAGAACTTTGTGAAGTCTATATTTGGTGTGATGTGTCTGAATTACTTATTTTATTAATATATTTATTTTAGAAAATACACAAAACTAAATTATGATTTATGTTGCGATAAAAAACTAATTTTGTGTCAGCAACGCTGATGTTATAAAATATATGTATCTGCCATTCGTTGTTGCGAAAACCGAC
>JAWNNQ010000995.1:0-20018 GCA_035044765.1 Leucophenga montana
GTTACTTATTGCTAGCTTCAAGAAAATCATTTGCATCTGTTTTTAAATTATACTGCATTCCATCTCCAATAAATGTATAATATTTAAACATCAAACTTAATGGTTGTTCTTTTAGCATTTCAATTATATCTTTATCTGCTTCTATTTTTCCGAGATTAAAATTCATATGGGGGTTATTGCTTTCACTTGGCTCAAAAAGACTAATTAGTAAGGTAGAGGATTCAATATTTATTGTTTTTTTTAATATTTCTTTGCATAAAGATATCATTTTATTCTCTGTATCTATATTATGTCTATGAGCATTACGTAAACAATAATTACCAAGCTTAGTAGTTTCTTTTAATAATTTTTTATCATCGAGGTATATCAAACTATCATAACCACTCTCTTTTAATAATTCTTTTAAGATTCTATTCTTATTGTTTCTGTCAATAATAAAATTACTGTTATTCATTTTTTTATTAATTAGATGACCTCGCATAAACTCAGGACGAGCCAGAAAATAATTTAAATCAGAAAGACCTTCTGTAAATTTTACGAAATTCAAACCCGCTTTTTGAATTTGATTATTATTTCCTATTTTTTTACAGATATTACTATCATAAAAATAATCTTGATTATCTATATTATAAAAACAATCCATATTCAAATAATCAAAATCTAATTTTCTGAACATATATTCAATATGCAACAAAGGAACAATTAAATTTTTTAGCAATTCTACTTTTTCAAAATTATACTCTTCCATAATAAACCTCAAATAACTGTATTAGTTTATTATATCATAAAAAAAGAACCTCACGGTTCTTTTTTATTATTTTTTTAAATTGTTCACTAACTGTTCAAGGTATTCTGAATATTTAAAATTACTAACCGTTTTAGTCATAGCTTCAAAACTATCAAATCTACTTTTTCGTGAAATAACTGTTTCCTGATCTGGCACTATTATATAGCAGACATCCAATAATTCAATAAGAATTCTTTCTTTGGAAGAATCTTTTATATCAGGGGATATTTTCTCATTACATATTACAGATAAAGATACATCTCCACTCTCATCATCCTTTCTTATTATAATTTGCAATAAATTATCATTTTCTTCAAAAAGAGCATTCAAAACCATTATCAGTTGTTGGCTTTTATACATAAAAACTTCGCAATTTTTTAAAACAAAGTTTCTAAGATTTTGTTCAAGCTTAGGATCTGATAGCTGCGTTATGGATACTATATGCTCTGGCAGAATAATATCATCAAATCTTTTATTCCTTATTTTAAACACCTCTTTGCCACCATTTTCACTTAATCTTTCCCATACATCAACTACAAGATTAAAACCTTCAATAGCGGCACCTATTTCTCTATATTGATCAAACCTGTTATTACGTCTAATATTAAGGAATTCATTAAAAACCCAAGGCGAATCTGGCATAACTGCTGCATCTAAAACGATATCCTTTATATCTTCTACAAGTAAAGGCAATAAAATTAAATCATTATCCTCATCGTATACTTTTACATTCACGCCTCTATGGGGATTATCTATAAATGGATCTATTGTAAAGGTAAAATAATCAAAGTTATTATTCATCATATATAAATCTTCTAACTTACAAAGAAACATTTCGAGACTTAAATTATTAAAATGATCGACCATTAATGGCCAATGCTGTAGATCAAGAGTATAATATTCTTCCAAATTTTTTAAAGTATGCATAAAACCTCTTTTTTTCTGATAAATCATTATAGAAACATCATAAATGTAGATTTTTACTTTTTCAAATAAATTTGTAAAAACTATAATCTTTGCTTTGTTTTAAATTTTTTCTCAATATCTTGTTCCATAGATGTTCTAAGTATATTTTTTTCATTTTCTATATTAAACATCATTAACAAACCAGGTGTAAATTTTTCTAATATTTTATTAAAAGTTACATTATCATTTTTAGAAACAATTATTATCCTGTTAACTGTATCCATAAAATTGCACTTATTTAATAAAAAAGGAAATTCTAAATTCTTTAAGACTTCCTGTTTATTATTTTTTAAGATAATACTTTTGGAAACAGAGCTAAGATTTAATAAATTATTAAAATTTAACTTTGCATTATTTATTATTTCAATATACCTGTCATTAAAATCACATATAGAATTACAAACTTCTATTTTATCTTCATATATTTTTATATAAGCATCCTCATTAGATAATATTATTTTTATTGCGCCTAATAAAAAACCTTGGGGGATTATATGCCTGTTTGTTAAATACAAATCAGTTTTTATATTTGTTTTTTCAAGTGGAACCAAATCAGTTGCTTTATATATTACTTTTGGTAAAATGTCTTTTATTTTATTATCAAGATAATCTATCCCTGATAAATATGGTTCAATCTCCCTATCTTTTTTATTAGTAAAAATAGAACCATTAAAGAAATCATTTTTTATATCCATATTCCCCCAACGGTCAGATATAAATTTATACTTATCCATTCTGTTTTCATGAGTTATATTTCTGTATAAATGGATATTTAAATCACTTATTTTATACCTTAATGTGGTTTTATTTATAATTTTATTTTTCAAAAGCTCTATACTTCTTAAAGACGGATACTCATCAAAAAGCACCTTTATATGCAAAGAACCAAAAGAATCCAGATCAAAATTTAATTCTTTTAATTTTGTATTCTTTTTTTCATATTTTCTGAATTCATTTTCTATTATAATAATATTTCTTTGTTCACATATATTATTATAATGGTTCAATAATTTATAATAAGAAGACCAATCAAAATTTAAAAAATCTGTAAGATCGTTTTCATTCAATATATATTTTTTATCTTCAAAATTCATATTATAATCTCTTCTTTAAATTTTCTGCGGGAGATAAATTATTCAGACCAATTTGTTTTATTAATAAAGTCCTCTCAAAAGATATTTCAATCATTTTTAACTTATCCAAATCAAATCCACTCTTACCCTGCTTAGCTTTTTTAAGACATACTTTTAATAGATTAATAGGTTTTTTTATATCATTATCACTAAACTCTAAATCTGCCCCTAATTCAATTAACATACTTACAGATTTTACTAAACTATCTCTTATTGCTATAGACATAAGATTAGAATCACCTATTTTTTGATTAATATTAAAAGTATTTATATCCAGCGCTTTTTTAAACAAATTTATTTCATCTTTTTCATATTTTTTCATCAAAAAAATCATGAAGCTTCCTGAACTAATAAATCTTTGATCTTTGAATTCCTTTTCATTATTCAATAAATAATTTATAACTTTTTCATCATTATGTATTAGAGCATTTTTTTGCAATACATTTAGAAATAGTCTATTTTGATAATAAGTCATTGATTTTTCTCTCTCATTTTTTACTATAGATTTTATTAATTCGAAAGTATAATCATTACTTATTTCTTCTTCTTGTAATTTATACAATAAACAATCACTTGACATATCATTGCACATAATTTCATTATCTATAATACTTTTTTTCCAAGATTTATCTAGAAAAACAGATAAGGATTTATAATTAACTATTAATAGTTCATTAAAGATATTTAATTCTTTTATATACTTATCTACAACAATACCATTTTTACTTATATCTTTTAATAGTAAATCTACTGTAGGTTTATTTAATGGAATTAGCTTCATATCCATCAAGGATACCACAAGATCTTCATTATTTTCTTTTAATGCATAAAAATATAATGGAGAGTGATGAGTCGTCTCTTTATTTATAATCAATTTTAAATGAGCAATTATATCTTTATTGTCTAATAAATTTATATAATGTTCTGGATAAACTAATGGAGCTTTATCAAGTACCGCAACATCATTTTCTATATCCTTTTTTATCATTTCTATAAATTTATTTTTAAAAGCGTCTTCTAACATAACATGAATTTGTTTTTCCGATATATCTTTAAAAGAACCATATTCAATCAGAGCATTTATGAGTTTTTTTTCTTTCTCTTGCTCTAATTCAAATGTGCTTACATCCTCATATGTTTTTATAAAAGTATATTGAGGAATGGTCTCTTTTATATAAATTTTAGCCATAGCATCATCAAAATCTCTATGAGCAAAATACATTTTGTTATTTATTATGCCATTAACAATATTATCAAATTCTTGCTGTGTAGTAATATTTATGATTTTCATTATATTCTTTTTACCTTTTTGATATTTTCTTTCACTGATACAGAGCTTAATTCTATTTCCATTAATTTTCTTTCAATATGAGAGAATAAAGGTGCCAAAGAATTATCTAAAAAATCCCAATCATTTGTATCTAATTTTTTATTTATCATTTTATTAAATTTTTTATAATCTTCGAGTGTTAAAAATTCATCTATATCCATTAGAAAACGATTTCTTATATTTATATCTACGGATGAAAAGTAATCGCAAAAATAATTAGATAGTTTAGTTACATTGTTTTTATTATCTAATAAAACATCTTTATATCCCTCCATTAATGATTCATAGAGGTTATTTCTTGAAAATAAAATTTCAATAAAACTAAACTGATTTATTAAATCTTTATCTTTAAATGAATTTTGGAAATCTTTTACCAATTCACTAATTACTTCTTTTTTCACATCAGAAGGTAATCCAGTTATATTTAATGAAAAGGTATGCGGATTATAATCAAATAAGCTACAATTATTATCAATCATTATTTGAGCAGCTTTTAAAAAATCAGAATCATTATTAAAATTATTATAACGACTTAATAAAACATTCAGGGGCATTTGCTTGAAATGATCGGATGATAATTTATTTAAATCAAATTCATTATCTTTTAAAAGTTTTAATAAGCTTATTTTCTTTGAATCTATATTATTTACTATAGTTGACAGGATTGATGACTCTTTACCTAACTCCAACAAATCTGGATATTTAAATGCTTCTTTAAGCATATAATTTACATAATTCGATGAAACCTCACTGAAATTAGGAATAAAATCAATTATATTTTTTCCTTTTATTGATTTAAAATCATTAAAGTTTACACCCTTCTCTTTTAAGCATTTTATAACAGTAAAATTATTCATACTTACATGTTCATTAAATTCTATATTAGAGCAAAGAAAATGACCAAACCCCTTAGCGGAACCATATTTTTCTACAAAATTTTTCTTTATTTTTTCAGGTAAATTAACTGTATCCTGATAATTACTCTCCAACTTACCACCTTGATCAATATATCTATTTAAAGCATTATATAGACCATTATTAAGAAGCATAAAACCAATATGTATACCTGAATTGTTTTCTATTTCATCTAACTTTTTATCTTCTATTTTTTTGCATATCTCTTCTATGAATAAATTCTTTTCCTTTAGCAAATAATGATTAAAATCTCTTTCGCTTCCATTCCATTTTTCTTGTAATTTTTTATAGATGTCCAAATAATCCTGAAAATAATTATCATAAGTCCTGTTTTCTTTTATACAATAAGGAATATCGTCCTCCAGATCTTGAGTATCTGCTATAAATAAAATCTTCATCATTTCTTTTTCAGTTAACATAAAAAATACCCATCCAATATAATATTCATAAACTTTATATATTATATCGTAAATGGGTATTTTTGTAAGCATCTTATTTCAAATAATTTAATACATCCATATAGTTATTGATTGTAGGTATATTGAATTTTTTACAAATAAAATCAACATTTCCTTTTCGCCAAAAACCATCAGGGCAACAGACAATTAATTTTGATTTCCCTGCAAATAATCCAAGTTCCATAAGTGATATAGGAGAGAGTGTTCCAGGCTGAAAATATAATAATATATAATCTGATTTTTCCAGATGTTCATACTCCCACGATACCTGCTCTTCGAATATAGGGTTTTCTATTGTATTAGATAAACTTGCATCCCAATTTTCTCTTCTTGGATTAAATATTACTACATTATTAAAAGTTTCTATTAATACGCTACTTAACTTATCTTGCCAAAGTTCAGCCTTCCCATTCTCTATAGAACCACCTAGAAAAATAGAAAAATGCCCTTCTGGTTTTTTAGTCTTACATGGAGCTTTAAATATTAATGACATTATAAATCCTCATAGTATAGTTATTGTATATACAACAATAACTGGTATTTTTTATTTAGTCAATTTTATTTAAATTCTTCTTTTGGAACTAATGGTTATTTCATGGTTTTTATTTAATAAGGTTTTATTAATTAATGATTTTTCTTTTAATATGTTAAAATTTTTAATGAATTCGTTTAATTTCTGCATTCTGATGTCACTAACACCATGCCCATTAGAATAAGAATAACTTATTAATTCAGAGTCTATTTTAAATTTAATATCTTTTATTAATTGATCGCTATAAAAATTATTCATCAGTATTTCCATCATACTTTCATTTCTTTGAATTACCATTAGATCAATTGGTGTCAACAAATTATCATTTTTTTCATAAATACTTAATCCACAATTAATATATTTTTCCATGAGGCTTAAATTACAATAGCCCTGTTTAGTAATATAATGTAAAATATTACTTCCATCTGTTGTCTTATCATTGAATGACAAAACTTGTTTTTCAATCAACTCATTGTAAATCAAAATAGATTCACCCCTAAAATGTTTAAATAAACCTTCTAGAAATAGAGCTTTATCCAGCTTCATTTTTGATTCTTTTATAATATTTAAGCAATCCAGAATATCATATCTATTTTTTAATCTTTGTTTTGTTTTAATAAAAAGTAATTTATTTAAATAATCACTTTGTTTATCCTTATTATATTTTAATTTAATAAAATTAATAATATGCTTACAAGAACAATATTCAAAATCCTTATCTTCTAAAATTGGACTTTCTTGAGCTAATTTTTCCATTAAAATTTTATTATGTTTTTCTGTATTTTTATAACTATTATATCTATTAACTCTAATTGTAAATAAATCAAATACTTCCAAACCCTGATTATTTCTTAGCTTTTTAAAAATATTTATCATATTTATATCGATTTTTTGTTTCACTTCTTCATCATTAAAACCAAAAGATAAAAGCCATTTTTTTATTATTTCACTGGTATTATCTGTCATATCAGAATCATCATCATTGCGATTATCTATTAGTTTTCTTATTTCATCACTAAACATAGCTTTTCACCTTTTTATAATCTTTTTTTGCTTGCATCTTTAATATAATTATCTTTTATTTTTTTTGTAATTTCTTTTTTCTCAATAAAACTGGATAATATAGCATAATCATTCTTGTCACCTTTTTCTTTTACAACATCCAGTGAAAAAGCTTTATAATTAAAATTTTCTAATAAATAAATACAAAAGTCAGCAATACTAACCTTGTGATTTCTACTTATTATTACAAAATGGTTAAATAATCTAGAATCATTTAAATCAAACATTTCTAAGTCATATTTATTTATGACTTTATCAAAAAAACTTTTTTCGTAAGAAATTAGATTCAAAAAAGCAGACAGTGGATATTCATCCCCATTATTTAGACCAGCTACTTTTATATCTTTTTTTATATGGTAGTTCTCTATAAGATATAGGAAGTATTCTGTATTATTCCTGAAATTATAGCAGACATATAAATTTGCTAAATTAGGATAATTACTATCAGGATCACCTAAAATATTTGTGTTTTTTATATTTAATTTAAGCAATTCTACCAAATTTTTAAAATTCTTACTTTGTATTAACCTATAGCAAAATCTGGTTAAATTTTCACGTTTTTTTTCTTCATTCATATATATAGAATAATTTTTAAAATTTTCAACAACATTCCCATAAGTCATTTCTAAAGAATCAAGTACCATATCATTTAATTTATACTCTTTTATTTTCGGAATAATCTCTTCTTTAAAAAATCTGTCGACTATAGAATCCATAAACTTTATGAAATTAGTTTTTTCATCATTATTTTTACAAAGATTCAAATATAATTCAAAAAAACGGTATGTTTTGTTATTCGAATAAAACATAAAGAAACCTTTTGGGGATAAATTATCTTTATATATAGCTCTCTCATCCCTTTGCCTTACAAAAGCATTAAATTTTTCAATTTGATTATTCATTCTATATTTTAATCTCTTATTAAAAGTTTATTTACCATGATAACTTATAAAGGGTTTATAGTTCAAGCAAAACTTTTCACATTAATGTTTTTATTCAATATACCCTACTTTTTACAAAAATATTTTTTGCGCTATATTAAATAAAAAACATATAAGGAGGTTATATGAAAAAATTTATACAATCTTTAACATTAGCTCTGGCTATTTTTATACCTGCTATTTCCCAGGCAGGATATATACCAGACGAGTATTTCTCAGTAAATTTATCAAGAGACCAGTTTTATAAATTAGATTTAATTGGGGATAAATATGATAGAGCTATAGCAAGAGAGAACCAGTTAATGGTTAATCTCAGTAGAAATGTTAATGCTATAAATAAAATCCCCAAAAAGACACCAGAGCAATTACAAAGTCTTTCAATGAGCATGTCTGCCCTTTCTATGGCCGCTGATCGTAAAGCTATATTAGAAAGTCAAAGAAATGCAGAAATGGACAGGCAACTGACACCAGAACAAATCCAACAAAAATATAGTAATCAAAACTATAGAAGAGGAAACAGGCAAATACAACCTATTTATTAATAAATTAAAAAAGGTTATTCTCTAATAACCTTTTTTAATTTATAATATACATATTATAATAATTACAGAGATATAAAATGCAAAATGAATCTATAGATTTTTATATAAAGTTACTGGATAGATTTATAAATAAAATAAATCAAAAAGATATACAAAATCCACTCATAAATAACGAAAGGAATAATTATAATTTATTCGTTAACTATTTTAATTACAGATTATTGGGCGTTGCCTTCAAGGAGTTAAAAGAAGATGAACCCGAACTTTATGATAATAGAATAAGTGATAAAAGCTACTTTTGTGAAATTTATAAACAATTAATTATGATTAATATAAATGATATCTTAACACATAAAAATATAAATTTGAGTTCTAATGAACAGAAAATCATGCATTCAATTATAGACAGAATAATAATGGATAACATGAGATCTGAATACCATAGTTCTTATTATTATTTAGAAAGGAATAAATGTAATCTTTTACATGAATCTTTTAGTAATAATAGTGATTATTTCATGAATGAAATTTTTAATTTAATAGAAACCGACAATTATTTTAAAGTGTTATCGGATACTTTTAAAGAATCAGAACATAACCTACTATCTGTTCTCGAAGAGTCTATAAAAAATAATAATCTATGTTTAAAAGAATTAAAACATACAAATTTTATCTCTGATTTTATCAGAATTAATAAAAACTCTAGAGCTGAATTATCAGAAGTTAACTCATTAAATAATGATAATATTTCTTACCTCAAAGGTGATGGATTAAAATTAACAAATACCGAAATGGCAAGGATTTGCTCTCAGCTTATTTTTGATAAAAGATATCATGACTTAAGTATTTTAATTAAAAACAATCTTATTGATATTAATCAGCCTTTTTCTGAAACCATAGATCCGTTTGATGAAAATACTAATCAAAAAACTAAAAACATTATTTCTTTAATTATCGATGATAATAGTGTTCAACATAACCAAAATGTTATTGACGAAATAGTTATATTTTTTGTGAATCATGGCATAAAATTGGATTTAGCTTATGAAGAAGGAAAAACAGTATTATCTTATTTTAATAATAATGTAATAGAAATGATAAATAACACTTCCATTCTGGAAACATATAATAAGGTATTTGAAAAAACGCAGGATATTTTTCAGGATTCTTTTGACAATGAACATAATAATGCCCTGGAATATTTCCCTTTCGCTTTTAAATCAGATAAGATTTTTGATATTATTTATAATAATCATAAACATCATATCCTTACCGATGTGCAGAAAATAGAAAGTCTTATACGAAAATGTGCTTATCTTAAGCAGCAAGATATTTTAATGATGGACAATCCATCTCTATATAAACCGTCTGATTTTGAGGATGATATAGATAGAGTTATTAAAATTATTAATGATTTTCCTGATAAAATTTCTGATGAATTTGTAGTAAAACTTATAGAGGATACTCAACCTTATAATTTCTTAAAGCCTTTAACTATTTACCTTGAGCAAAAAATTATCAAAGAAAATATTCAGGATAATTTAAATCTTAAAAAACTAATCAAGAGAATATAAAAAAGGAGGCAAAGCCTCCTTTTATTATTTATATTGATTCTTTCTATATCTTTTCCAGTTATTATTTTTATAATCAAACCTTCTTTCAAATTCATAATGATTACGGGTTTTTCTTTTTCCTCTAAAAGGAACTTTTAATAATTGCTCATCATCCAGTTCTTCTACTGGAACAGTTAAATTTATACTTCTGTTCTGCTTATATGATTTTTTTCTATAACGTTTAAATCTTTTATATCCAGTTAAAGGAACAGGACCGCCAGAATAATTTTCATACATTTTTAAACGTCTGTAGTAATATCCTTTTTTATTAAGTGGTCTTTCAAAGTCATTAATGTCTAAAAAAGAACCGTCATTATCAAGTATTATATAATCAAAAGAATAATATTCTCTTTTTTTATCATTTTCACCAAATGGCCAGGATGGGACTATTTTACTAAAATCAAATCCCTTTTGTCCTACAGAGTATAAAAAATTAAATCCTAATATATCCACTAACTCTTCTTTACTACTAAAAATCCAAATATGACCTTCTCTTGAATGAAGACTTATTTTGTTACTCATACTACCTCCATTGAATTATTTGACTAATTCAATGGCGACTGATTATTTTCATATCAATAGTTATTTGCATTTGACCCCTTCAACGATTTAAAAACCATTTTAATTTTTTATAATATACAATAAATAATTTTAAATCAACCTTATATCATATTTTTTTTAAATTTATAATTATATAATTGCATTATAAGTAATATATGTGAATATAACTTATTATTAAAGAAATAAATGTAACAATTTCTTTATTACGTTATAAATATAAATTAAGCAAAGGAATTATATGAAAATTTTTATTAATCGCAAAAGAAAAGGCTTCACCCTTACTGAAATTCTTTTAGTTCTTGTAATTGCAGCAGCCATTGTCATTTCTGCATTTATTATTTACCCAAAAGTTCAAACATCTCAAAGGATAGATACTGAAACAAGAAATATAACTACTATAAGATCAGGCATTCAATCTCTTTATAATTCTAGTTCAAACTATCAAGGTTTAAATAATGATATCGTATTAAAATCAAATTTATTTCCTGATAGTATGTTAATAGGAGAAGGAGATGAAAGAAAAGCGGTTAATATTTTTAAAGGAGATGTTGAAATATCAGATACTGCATCAACTCCAGGAGGTGTAGCTTATAGCACATTTTCTATAACATATACTGCTGTCCCTAGTGCAGAGTGCATTAGATTATTTCAGGCGTTGCGTCCTTATGTTTATATAATACAAATAAACAGAGTTGCTGTCACTGACGGTTTAAGTAGCAGCCCAGTATCAGCAATAAATAAATGTAGCTCAACTTCAAGTAATAGAATGACATTTGTTTTTCATTAAAAAATTAAAGCTATTTTATTATTTATTAACACTTATATATAATTTCATTTAAAATATATGAAGAAAATATTAAATGCATTATAAATAATAAATGTTATACTATCATACAAATTATTTTAAAAATAACTCATACTTTTAAGCTGATTTGTATGAGTTATAAATATAATTAAAGTCTTTTTATTACTTTTTTTATATCTTCGTCCATTGATAAATTGATATCTTTTAATTTTTTAAAAATGGCCTTCTTCTCCATTTCCACTTCTATTACTATATATTTATCAAGCCAATTTTTAGGTAGTCTATTTTTTTCTTTTATGGTAGATATAGAACAACCACGAGATACTAAATTTTTTATCATAAACTCTTTATCATCCCTGCTCATTTCTTCTTTATTTATTAATAAGACATGATCTATTAAGTTTCTTTGATAAATATCTCTGTCATTAATATTAAAGACATTAGGGTATTTTTCTAATAAAAAATCTATCTTTGCCAATGATGATTTTTTATATTTAATTAACTGATAAAAAACGACATTTAATAATTCTTTATTTTTATGATTTAGATCGAAATTATTAAGATCTAATTTTTTCATTAAATCTATAGGCGCATTAAACAATAAACTATTACCATCATCATCTAATGTGTTATAAGAGAAATAATTATTATCTAATAAAAAAGAAATTGCTTTTTGATTAACGAGAGAAGTGATCATTTTTCCATTAGCCCTTAAATGGCTTATATTTTTTAATTCTTGCTTTATTAATAATTCATCAAATTTTTCTTTAAAATTATCCTGATCTATAAATTTTCTTATGAATACAGAAAATAATTGTATTAATTGATGCTCTCTTTTTTTTCCAATTTTACCAAACTCAATAAAATCATTTAGATTAAATCTAGATATTCTATCCTGAAATGACATTCTTTCTTGTTCCATTTTAAATTCTCTTTTTAATTTTAGGTTCAACTTGCTCTGTTTTTATAGAATCATTTATGAGTTTTTTTTCATGATAGGCTATTATAGAAGAATGAATTTCATCACCATTTATCTTTTTACGCATCAAATTCCCTCTTGTGATCGCTCTATTATTTAAAACATCACTAATTCCTTTGCCCGTTTTATCTTTAGCTAATAAATCATATTCAAAATTATCCATAAAATACATTATATAATCTTTGTTCTTTGAATGGACTATATCCATAAAATTATTAAAATGAAGACCTTTTTCTTTAAACCAATCCCAGTCACTTTTCTCTAAATCATGATCCCCTATAGTAGAGGAAATATTACTACCCTTTCTATTACAAAAATTTATATCTAATATATTATTTTCTATAAAATCTTGTAAAAATTTTATATTACTTTTCTTTAAATGGTATACATAATTTAAATTTTGGTTTTTCATATATTCTGTAATATTTATATCATTATCCTTCGCATATTTTACTAACTTATTAAAAAAACTAATAGTTTGTTCTTATTTAACGTACCCAACATCATTTCATTAAAACTATTGGCTATAAATTCAGTTTTAGCTGAATTATTAATAACAGCACTTTCTATTTTATCAAAGAATCTTTCAACACCATAATATTTTAAAATATAAGAGTTAATCTTTTCGGGGGATATTCTGCCATATTCATTTTTTACCACATTATCAATATATAAATCTAATATAGAGTCTACATGTTCATTCAAAATTTTCACAATTTCTTTTTTTATAAAGACATCCAATACATATCTTTTAAAATTTTCTGGAATATCTTCTTCATCATTATAATTTATTTTTTTTGATATTTGAGATAACAAATCTTTGTAATCATAGGAATCAAATTCTCTTAAATCCAAATTCATCAGCCAAAAATCTTTGAAATCTTTGTTATCAGAATTATAAGAGTAGTGCTTCTGTATTTCATCTTTTATTATTTCAATATTTTTTTGAGTATTCAAAATTTCTAAACCTGACATAAATATACCTTTTAGTAAATATAAAAAAACATATAAGTATATTATAACAAATAAAAAAGCAGTTAAAAACTGCTTATGTTTATTATATTCTTTTTTTATTTAAATTAGATTGTTGATCTACATTAAATGAATCCAATATTTTAAATTTTTCTAATAAGATAAATATATTATCACTTAATTCTCTATTCTTGATAAATCTTGTATAGTGCTCACCAGTATCATAATCATTTTTAGCTCGCACTATATCAAATATAGTTTCATGTTTATAATTAGTAATATCAACATTTAACTTTTTATCATTAAGTAAATAATATATATATTCAATACTTAATGATTCTACCGCACCAAATAAAGTATTAGCCATCCCTAATGGCTCTTCTTTAATTTTTAAACCACGAGAGTAAAACATATCCCAATCATTTCCATCTAAATCATTTCCACCTAAGTAATAACTAATATTATACTTATATATTAAGGTCTCTTGATTTATATCAAAAAGATTATTATCTATAAGCTTTAAAAAACTATTCACATTTTTTTTATTTACAGAAGATAAAACATCTTCCCTCATATAGCTCTCTTTTTCTGTTAACTTATAAAAACAAGATGGAAGTTTACATTCATTAGACAGATTTATTAAAAAATCTACAACATCATTTCTGTTATTTATAAGTGCCTGACTTAATATATTTTCAATAAATTTATATTTTTTATCTTTATTTATATTTTCATCTTTCATAATATCTTTTATATAATGAGTATAATTACCATATATAAAATCAAAGCCATCTATAATATCCATTAAAGCAAAATCACTTTCTAAAAATGACTGCATTCTTTCATCTGCTACTGTATTAATAGCATTCAACAGTTCAGCCATAAAAACGTTTCTAAAATCTTTATTTTTTTCTTCTATTTTTAATATTTCAGAGACTAACGCTTTATTTTGCGTATTTTTAAAAAATAATATAATCTTAGAAAAAGGCACGTAATTGTACCCACTATTATTAAAATCGTGTATATAATCTTTATCATTACCATACTTACTGGTAATAAACTCATTGTATCTTGTCATTTTTTCAGGCGAATAACTTAGAACTTGATATAAAAAGTTGAAAATTACTCCCCTATCTGTTGAATTCATATTCAAAACACCCCTTAAACAGATAATATTACTCTTATATTATAACATAAAATATTGTTTTTGTTTATACTGTAACTTTTAATAACATATTATCGGATCAATGGTAGTCTTAGATATAAAAAAGATCTCCTAAGAGATCTTTATAATTACAACCTTTTTTTGTTTTTATTTCCACTTTTATTTTTTATATCGGGATTATTTATTAATTTCTTTTCTATAATTACTTTTATTTTTTTACAATCTTCTATTTTACCTTTAAAATAATCACCTCTCCTTGACTCATAACCTAAAATAGTCGTATTTATTAAATCTACAGCACTTTCACTTTCTCCAAAACTTTTGTAAATATCTACTCCTAAATTATTTATCAAATAATCTACCATATTATAATCAGATGACATTATTGCATTTTTCAAAGCTGAATTTGGTAAGTCATATAAATTTGCACTATTCTTCATCAAAAACAAAGCAAGTTTTTTAGTTTCTTTTCTGGCGCTCGCAACATGCAATGGTGATACTCCATTATGATTTTTTTGATTAACATCAGCGCCTAATTTCAAAACATCTTCAAATATACTTTCCATTTTATCTGTTAACAATACAAAAATACAAGACCCTGAATTCGTTACCTGGTTTATACTATAACCATTATTTATTAAAAGTTTTATTACTTTTATGACATAAGGTGAACAAATTACATCAATGTTATTTGATGACTTTATATAATCTTTATCACTGTACTCAAGACTTCTCATTAAGCTTTCATAAATTTGTGTATTTAGGATTGGACTATGAGAATTAAAACCTCGCGCAAACAACACTTTCAAGTAAATATATTTTCTTTTTATATTCATGGAGGATGATAATATACATGGAATAATATTATTAAACCTATAGGAACTATAATTTTTATTATATTCAACACTGCTATTATTTATATCTATCTTGGCGTTTTTTAATATCTGCCTTAATAAGGTGAAATTTTTATTAATTATAGCTTGCTCTACTATACTTTTATTATTAATATTCCTTTCATTAAAATTAAAATCATAGTTTTTAATTTTTTCATAGACATTATTTAGACTCACAATACAATAATGACTAATAATGCTTTTATCATTTATATCTCTTATTTGTTCGACTATATTTTTATTTTTAGGATCAACAATGAAATTCTTAATGAAATTCTTTCTATTTTCTATATTTATTTCTAAATTTTTATTTTTTCCTGTTATCTCTTTAATATCATCATAATAATCTGTTTTTTCATATAAGGAAAAAATTACTATTGATAACATTTTCATATAATCTTCATGAAGAAGATTCATTTTTGTTTTTAAAAGCTTATTAAAAGTTTCTTGCTTAAATTCTTCTGCCCACAAAATTAGAACTTCTTTAAATCTGTAATCTAATATTTCATTATCTTGAAAGTATAAATCTAAATCATCACCATCACTTTTCTCTAAATAAGGGTATATACGATCCATATACTCTCTGTTCATGTATTTTATTTTATTAAAAATATCTTCTTTAACATTAGAGAATGTGGATTGCAATGAATTTATATCTATTCCAGAATAATCATTCAAATTAATTAATGGTAAAATAGAATCTTCAAAAAATTCTTTTTTTAGCTTTAACAAAGAAGCTTGCACATTTATTTTTTTATCAAGTTCATTCATTTTATTACAACCTTTTTTTATTATTAAAATATTTCTGTTCATCCAGTATAATATTTTTGTTTATATAGTCTTTCTCTATTTGATTAAAGAAAATTCCAATTTCATTTTTTTTCCTGTCAATTTCTTTTAACTTTAGATTTTTTCTAATTGAAGGTATTCTTTTTGAATCCCCAATATTTTTTATTTCTACATCAAGTTCTATCAATTTCCTTAAAATGTTTTCTTTTATTTTCTCAATACTTCCTTTATCTTTTATTAAATTATACAAATAAAAACACATTTCACCATTACCTGCATCTATTGCATGAAAAATAGCATCATGGGTTTTATCATAATAATAAGCACCATTATTTATTAACCATTTAGCTATTTCATTTGAATCTTTTTGATACAATATATTTTCTAATGGGGTTCTAAAATTATAATTCAAATCTATTTCTGTTTGACCTTGATAACTTATGAAATTTATATCTAAACCCTTATTTTTCATTTTATCGCACAAGACTAAATGTTCATCTCTTAAATAGGGGATAATACTTCTTTTATACTTTTCTGTTTTCTCTATTTTAAATGTATTGGGACTACATTTATCTACTAATAATTCAAGCAAACCTATATCAACCTTATTCATAATTGCCATATAAAAAATATAAGAATCTTCATCATCTTTATTATACTCTTCTTTTATAATGTTAAATATTTTATTCTTGGTTTTTTTAGATAAATTATTATACATTTCAAACATAGCTTCTATATGTGCATTATCATTTATATTATAGTATTTATTATCTAACATTATATCTATTATATCAGAAAACTCTTCTTTAAATTTAAAATCATCATCAGAGTAATCATCTATTTTATTCTTTAATAATAAAAAAACATCAAACCCTTGAAGATAAGGATCAAGATTATTTCTTCTGTCATTTAAATATGGGTTTTGAGGCACAAAAAATTTTTGTAATAATAAAATATCATTATATATAAATTCAGCACACATAATACTTTCAGAATATAAACTCTTAATTTTTAATATATCTTCAAGAGAACAATTTTTTAATACATCAGGGAATATAACTTTTTCTGCATAGTTTTTATTTATTGAAGAAAAATCATAAAAAAATACTGATTGACCATTTTTTTTCATTTTCAGTATACCTATATAATCCCTCTTATTATACAAGCATATTAATTCATTATATGTTTCTTCTAAACCTACCTTTATTATATTCTCTATAATAGGCATTAAAAAATATAATACTTTATTCCTTCCTTTATGATTTTCATCTAACTCCGCTAACTTGGTTTTATCTAATTCTGGAATATCTATATACTTGACTACATAATTAAAAACATAATTAACCAATTCTTTATCTTTTTTAAATATATCATCATTATAAAGAGATGAATTATTTAACAAATTATTAAATTGGCTTGGATCGATATGAAGTAAATTGTCTTTGTAATAGCTTTTTATAAAATCTAAATGCATAGATTAGCCTCATCCTATAGTAAATTATGATTTTTTAATATTCTTATTCTCTCATTATCTTCTTTATCCAGAATAAATTCAATTAAATTTTTACCTGTAAATTTATTCACTATATAAGGATCACATTTTTTTGTTAAGAGATAATCAAAAAGTTTTAATTTATTTTTTCCCTCGCTCGCACAGTATAAAGGAGAATACCCTGATTTATTTATTAGTTCAGGTTCTGCACCCATTACTATTACCTGATCTATTAAATCAATATAATCATCATTAAAAAAATGAAGAACATTATTTCCAAAACTATCTACATTATGAACTGGTAAATTATTCACTAACAAATAGCTAAAGAATTTACTCCTTATTTTATTTTTAATACAAAGTATTGAAGGTACTTCAACATAGTCTAAAAAGTAAGGTATTTTATTTAACTTCAAACCTTTTTTTATTAATTTTTTACAAAACTTATACTTTTCCTTATCACTTAAATTACTTTCTATTAAGTAATAAAAACAATGACTAAAAACGAATGAACCACTAGTTTTACCTTTTTTATAAAAATAACTATTTATATCTATATCACTATTTTTTAAAATATACTTCGCAAATCTAATATTCTTATTTTTTATAGCTTTCTCTAATAAATTATTATGATAAAATCTATCTCTTTCATTTATTTTACCGACAGGAATAAGCTTAAAGATCTCTTTATGTCTGATTATAGAATAGTTATCAGAAATCGTGTAATTATTATTAGAAAGTAATTCATTTCTTTTAAAATTATCACGAGTATAATTTATAAATAAATTCTTTGCTAATCTACTATACATTCTTATTCCATTATCAGGATAATCATTAAAAAAATAAAAAAAGTAAAAATCATTTATTTTTAATTTATTTATCTTTTGTGGATCTTTTAATAACTCTTTTACATTTTTTCTTATAAATCGCGCCCTTTCCTGAATAAACCTATAGCTAATTTTTTCCTCTATATCAGACTCAGAATTATTTTTATTTTGTTCCAAAAATACTTTTAATAAAGTTATAAGCATAGAATAATAATACATCTCATTACCCATGAGTTCATTGTTATTATCTAATTTTCTCATTAACTTGAAAAAATTTAAATCTTTTTCTTTTCTGCTATCTATATGAACTAAATGTTTTATATAAATATCAACCATTTCTTTTAACATATGCACCTAAAAATTGAAAAGAACATTACAAGTAGTGTATCATTATCAAAAAAATTTAAAAGGATTCGTATGACAATATTCAAAGCGATTAACTATAAAGATTTAGATGAAATCAAAAAATACGTAGAAAAAGATATTAACGTTTTAACTAAAAAGAACAAAGGAGGGTATACTCCTTTACAAGTTGCTTTCTATTCCTGTAATGGAGATTACTCTATAGTAAAATATTTGGTTTCTAAAGGTGCTAATATAAACAATGTAAAAAATAAACATAATACACCAATACCTTTTTTAATCATAAAAAAAGATAATCCAGACATTATAGAATTTCTTATTAAACATGGATTAGATTTAAATTTAAGAGATAATAATGGTTATTCATTACTTGAAGTCGCTTTTTTTTATCAATGTCATAGAGTAGTTTCTATCTTACAAAAGTATATAGACATCAATAAAGATATATTTGTTTTATTAGATAAAAACATGAATAACGAAGTTATAAATCTTTTAAATAAAGATAATGTAAATTCATTTAAAGGTCGATATTCATTTATTGAAAGAATTTTATTGAATGGAAATCAAGAAGTTTTAAAGCATGTTTTAAAATATTCACATGTTAATCTAAATTTATTAAATGAAAAATCAGGATATTCATTAGCTATGACATTAGTTCAAGAAGGTCAGGAAGAAAATTTAGAACTTTTTTTAAAAAATGGTTTTAATCCTAACCTTAAGGACAAAAGAAATGAAACACCTTTATTATATGCTGTTAAACAGAAAAATATAAATGCTATAAAAACTCTTATCCATTATGGTGCAAGAACAATCAATGAAAACATGAATCCCTATAATAACATTTTAATGACTGACTACAGTATCATCAATCAATCTTATGAAAGCAAAAAGAA
>JAWNNQ010000996.1:0-19378 GCA_035044765.1 Leucophenga montana
CAAACATGAACATAATCGGATACCGCGATGTCGTGCATTATCGTATTTCAATATTCGTGGCGATATTCTAAGACCAGCTCGCTGAGACATGAAGATAAAACATTCCTCACTGCTTGTCTGTTATCGCAAGGATGTCATAAGATTTACGAGAGCACTCAAGCGTCGCGCTCCAATCCACCTCAACAGAAACGCGTGGGTCCTGATCTGCCGCTAGTAGATAGTAACCACATGTTATCATTTCATATAGCATAAGTACTTACAATAATATCTCGAATTACAATAATATTTCCATTACGTATACAGTCCACATACCTAGCTCTAAGTTGAATAGTATTTAAGCATCAACATTTGAAAATAAAAAAGAGTCGAGTTCTTCTGTTCATTGTTAAGTGCATAAAGTGTATACATTTTTTGGTCCTTTGAAAATATTAACATTTTTTGGTTCATCGAGCCTACCTGAAAGGAAATTTTTTTGGTTTTCCAGTGTTAAAGTAATAAAAAAACAAACATTTTTTTTTTTGCTTCATTCGAACCAATTTGTTCAAAAATAAAATCAAATTAAATTTATTTGTTGTACTGAATAGTTGGATGATTAGTTTTATAAGTTGAACTAATCAAATGATAAATCCGTCGAATCAAATTCGTTGATTAGTTTAAAACGAGATGAACTGATCAAGCTAGGAAAATAAATGAACCAGTAGAACAACGGGTCAATTGCAATTATTAACAGTTTTTCAAATTATAAGTACATACTATAGTCAGTCCATGAGTCCGAGCAGTTCAAGGCAAATCATACTTCACTTTTAAGATGTGTAGGAATTGATCATGAATACTTCAACGATAAGATATATGAAGGTATAATGGAAAGGATCCACATTTGCGAGCAGTCCTCATTGAAATTAGAAGAGATTGACTGTTCAGCACCCGAAAAGAAGTCGGAAGCAAGTGCGCAGCACAGTCAATCCATAAGCTCTGAAGATTATCTTGTGGACCAATTAGAGAGGAAGGCAGAAAAACTCAAGGAACAAATACGAGTTGCTGAGAGAACTTTGCTTAGCGGCGATACAGAAGAATTGCTATGCTGTAAGATAAGTTGACCTTCTGGTGGTCAAAAATCGAAAAAGCGATAGAAGTGTTGGACACAAGACTTAGGCAGTTTACCTTTAATATTGAGGAAATTGAAGAGATGGAACAGAAGGACATTTTAATATCCAAAAGAATGGAAAGGAAAGTGGGATAATTAAATGTATCCAGAGCTGAAGTTCCAGACCTTCCTAAAACTGAGCTTCCTCAGTTTAGTGGATATTTAAAGGATTGGTCCACCTTCTATGAATTGTTTAGAGAGACAATTCATAATAGGAATGAGAGAAAGCTGAATTATTTGAAGTCCTTCCTTAAGGGAGAAGCGAAGTCAGTAGTAAGCCATCTGCTAAATGAATCGGCAGCAAATTACGTGGCTGCATGGAGTTTAATTTGCAAGTGGTACGAAAATCAACGAAAGCTGTTTTCTGACCGCTTAATCCAAATTATTAACCTGGATACACGCAATCCCGAATCTGAATAGAATGTTCGACATTTTTTGGATACACCAAACGAGTGTATTCATATTGTAAAAGTAAAACGAAACATAGGTAACGAGGTCAATACGATTTTGGCACATTTGCTTCTACAGAGATTTACTCCAGAGGCTCTACAAATTTAAGAGAGATTCAGTTGCTAGAAGATGTACTAGGATTCATTGAACAGATGTACAGTTCAATAAATTCTGCACAAAAATATGAAAAGCCTCAATGGAAGCATCTCTCACTGAGAAAGTGTCAGTACTGTGCGATCAACGGCCATGATATGGTAAAATGCCAAAAATTAAAAGCAACACCAGTTAACAAAAGAAAGGAATTTGTTATGAAACATGGTCTATGCTTCCTGTGCTTTGGATGGCATAACGCCAAAGATTGCAAAAGAGATTGGAGGTGTCTGCGCTGCGACAAGTCAAATAGTACTTTGTTGCACGAGGAAGTTACATCTAAAAAAGAAAATGTAAACTTCGTTAATCTACGAAAAGATAAGGATACGCTGTTGGCAACCGCATTTATAAAAGTTAAGGCTATAAATGGCAACTACGAGCCCTTATGGATGGGGGTTCTAAAAAAACATTGATTTCTGAGAAAGTAGCACAACTATTAAGGCTTCCTCGAACTAAAGGTACAGTTGAAGTACAAGGGATTTCCTCACATGGCGCAGAGGTTTCCAGAAATAGCTTTTGTGTGGAGCTAAGATCACGTTTCTCCAGCAATTTTGAGGTCAAAGTTAATGCATTGGTGGTATCCAAGTTGCATAAAGCTCTGAAAAACAAAATCTTTGATATAGAGAAAGGGAGATCCCAACCCAGTAAAAATTACATGATTATTGGAGCAGACTTGTTTCCCTTCATAATGGAAGAAAATGTCAATTTTATCGATGGTTTGGTTGGATCGTGTCCGAAAACATTTTTCGCTCAACCAACAGGTAAATAATCACGCATAAATCCAAAACACGCTACATACCTAAAAAGGAAAGAAAAACAAAAAACCAAGAAACAAGTGCTGCAAACAAGTCAAACAGTGCCTACCAACCAACGGCGCAGGCCTACAGCAGCTCAAGCTATGCGAAGACTGCACTTCGGTGTCGAACAGCTATCAGCCGCAATCGTACGGTTCTTATCAGCAGAGTTCCGTAAATTTGTAACAGCATGAAACAGCAACAGGTCGGTGCTGGTTCTCAGAACGTATCCAATTCTGTTGTTGGCAGTGGTGCTGGTGTCAACTCCTCACAGAACATTCCGGTCGTAGGTAGTGGCAGCCAAAGTGGTGCAACCGCAAATTCAACTAGTGGTGTTGGTAGCAGCGGTGGGAGTGCTGTTAACGCATGTCGTCAACAACAATTCGAATGTAAACAGCTCGAGCAGTTCGAGCGTATCTGGTAGCAGTATCAATGTAGTAAAAGTCAATCAAGTTAGCGCCATTACTGGCGCCGGCGGCAACAGAGTTAGCACCGAAGGCAGTGCTAGTAGCACCAACAACTGCACAACTGCCGCCGCATCGGTGGTACTCTCTTCTCTAACAAACAAGAACACCAGCAGCAGCGCGACAAGTGGCAGCGGATCTGGTCCTGGTGGTACTCGTGGTACTGGCAGTGGTATTAGTGGTAGTGGTGCTTGTAGTACTGGTGGTGGCGGCATGGTACCAACAAACATCCAAATGCAGGGGTATTATGAATTGAACTACACGCCAACCAGTTTTGGCGTTGGCCGTGATAACCTGGGCTCTGTTGCATTTTCCACGATGACTGATGAAAGTTTCGAGCGAACTGACAATAACTCTAGCCCCGTTAGTAATGTTTCCAGTACCATGTTGCAACAAGCCGGTTCAGGCGGCCCAATACTAAATGTTCCTTATGCATATTTCTATGGGGGCAACGTAATGCATAGTGGTTTTCAATATGGTGCACATGCCAATTATCCGCAGCAAATACTATATCTGGTGGTCAATTTCTAAAGCCATCATATATCACAGGCCACGGTACGACTAGCTATGATACACTGTCATAGGCTTCGTAGGACTACACTAAAGGCAGATATGCTTCGAGTGTTAATCAACAAAATAAGACACAAAACGTAACGAATCAGCCACAGGCAGCTCCTGGCGCAGATATAACATCTTCGATGTATGGCAAGAGTCTTGTGTCACTGAACAAGATCATTCATATGAAAAGCAAAATTTTCACTCACACACCGCCACCATTTAACATGCCTAATACGCAGACTACCGGTGGCATCTCGTCTCAACCATTTGCCATGTATTTACCCATGACCATGCAAGCCTTTGTCATGTGTGCGTGAGCCCATGCACTGTGAATGCGATTTTGAAAGCAATTTAAGATTTAAAAAAAAAATTAAAAAAACATATTTTGGTTCTTTTGTGGAAATAAATGCTTGTAGGAACATAAAAAATAGTTTTACATCTGTAAAATGAACTTTTCGATTGAAAAAATTCCAAAAAATATTGAATTGATTGATTGATTTTATGGAAGTAGAAGATTTTAAAAATTGAATTGATTGATTGATTTTATGGAAATAGTAGGTTTTAAAAATGTTTTTAATTGGTTTTTCATCTGTGGAATTAAATAAAATAAAAATGTGGAGAAATGGACGAGATGGACGGTGGGACAGACAAGAAAGAAAGTTTTATTTTATGATAATTTTATTCAACAACAAGAACAGACAACCAGGACTATTTAAAGTTATTTGTACAGCTTAATTAGTTCATTAATATCTATTTCAGTTTTGGACGTCTTAATACGTAAAATGTTTTCGAGGTGTTCGGTGATCGGTTAGGCTGTGTCTGTACTTATTTTTTATAAAGACCATGTCGGAGAAAGCCGACTCACATGCGTATGTCGTACCAAACATTGAAACGAGGTTGGAATATTTTTGTTTTCAGCAAAGGATATTTATTTTTGTCGATTTGGCGCCAAAACTCCAAACCTTGACCAAGAGGAAGAGATGCATCCTTTTGCAGCGAATCACGTTCGATTTGGTTGTTTTTAGCCGCTAATTCAATGGTGCAGAGCAAAGGATTTTTTAAGAGCTCAATCGAATCTTGAATTTTTTGGAAGTCTGCAAAAGATGCATCCATTTCGGTGATCAAATCTTCAAAAAGTTTATAATATTACGGCAAATCGTTAGACCTAAATTGTGAATGGAGGTTTCCTAATCGTTTCTTAAAAGATTCTATTGATGCTAATAAATCGAATATATACTTTTGGTTTGCCCTGCAAGTTTAAATTAAGTTGATAAAAGTAAAAAATCGTATCGCACAAAAAAGCTAAAGTTAACAAAATCATTTTGTCCGCTAATTTTGTAATAATAAGGTCAGAATCTTCGCTTGGATTGCTTTCGAAAAATTTTACAATTTCAAGTGTAAGATTGTAGAATCTATCAAGACATTTCGCTTTGCTGAGCCACCTCACTTCTGTATATAGCAATATTTCGCTGTATTCGGCATCTATTTCCTCTAAAAACGATCTAAACTGTCGGTGCGTTAAAGCTTTGTGTCCACGTCTAATGTTTTTTTTTATTGTTTTCACAACGATGCCCATCGTGTCTTCAATATTGAGCTATTTTGCTATTAAGTTTTCTTGATGGATTAAGCAATGGAAGATAGGCACATTTATATTATTCTTACGTAGTTGACCTACAAAACCTTTGCTACAGCCTACCATCACTTTGGCGCCATCGGTGCATACAGAGGACAGTTTGTCTATATTAGTATGTGAAAAGACTTTTTGGTTTACAGCGTTGAAGAGGTCTTCTCTTACGTTACTCTTCATTGCAATTAAAGACAAAAAACCCTCTGTTATGTGTAAATTCGAGTCCACCAATCTAAAGCACAATATTAACTGGCTGGTGTCATTTATGTCAGTAGTTTCATCTAACGACAATACAAAGGCTCTGAGTTTAAGACTGTTCTCTTGGTTTTCAGAAACAGGAAACTCGCGGTATCTTCAGTCCGCCTTGAAATAGTTGTTCGTGACAAGGGAACATTTTTCACGATTTCGCTCATTTCCTGTCCTTTTTGCCCAAAACAATCTAAAACCTCTGCAGCTATTTCTTTAAAAAAGGTGCTATCTGTAAAAGGCTGCCCTTTATTTGCTAGTGCAATATATAGCCTATAACCGTAATGCCTAGTTTTGAGTGGCGAGCCGATAAATTTATCAGAATTTTTTGCAAAGTGACCTGCCAACTCGATCGATAAAAAACCAAAGCAAAAGCAAAATGAAAACAAACAAAATATAAATTTTGTATTAAAATTTTAAATGCAAACGTGAACATTATATTAATAAGTTGGCGGCGGCTCTTACTCTCATCTATTTTTTTTCTGCTAATTTATAATTTTATTGTGTTTACGTTTTTGCAATTGGACTGTCCACCTCTTCAAATATTGTCCATGGCTACTCAAAATTGATTTATTATAATTGTGATGTCGTGAAAAGCACTACTCAATATTATTCCGCCTTTAGCATATCTTGCCGTTTCGTATTTTCTTTTTTATCGGTTGGTCGTGAGAACGGCCCTTAGTGGTACCAGCTTTTAATAGCCTGTTACTTGACATATCGGTTGTCTCACTCTGTTGCATTCACGATCACATTAACTTCACTTGTATTGGAAGAGCTGTGAGAACATCATCTGTTTTGTGAGCATGAAATTTAAAGGATATTTCATTCCCACTTCCCAGACTCCTTATCACCCTCAATAATTCCCGTTGTATTTTCCCTTTTTTTTCATTTAAAGCCATATTTTCAACACTTTTTTTTCGAAATTTGGATTTTATTTTATTTTTTGTAACCCAATATTTGAGAAAATTATCGTAGCACGTGATTAATTATTTGTTGTTTACAGTAAATAAACAGAGTTTGTTAATGATTGGAAAAAAAAATAAAGTTCTCTATTTAACTTAGGACCCCCCTTCCCTTGCGGTGAAATTTACCAAAATCGGAAATAGATTAAAAAAAGCATACGGGAAGCTAATTAAAAACATTGTGACTAAATTATAATATTATCTGCACTCTGTAGGAAGAGTATAAAAATTTCATTGATGTGTCATGTGCTCGCTAAATTGCTTCGAGTCTGAAATCCACCAGATTCATAGTTAAAGAATTGAAAAATTTATTGCAGGAAACTAGGAAAAGGTCTATTAGTGAATTTATTTTTACAAATTTATTCTTACGAATTTATTCTCGTACTTAATTTATTCTCGTACTTAATATTGGTTCCTTTTTATTATATCAACAACGCTTGGTGATCGACTGATATACAATAGTTAAAGCAGAAGCATTTATCAAAAACGCCATGTGTTGTGCTATATCAAACTTAGGGCCGTTTTCATGACTTGCCTATAACTTTACCGCTCATATTTTTCAGGCGAAATGCTAGTTTTAAATGTTACGACTCTTATTAAGCCTATAACTGTCTCGCCAAATTCGGCGAGCTGATAAATTTATCAGAATTTTTGAAAAGATGCCTGCCAACTCGATCGATAAAAAACCAAAGCAAAATGAAAACAAACAAAATTGAAATGTTGTATTAAAATTTTAAATGCAAACGTGCATATTATATTCATGGAATGGCTCGTATTTTTCTACCATTTTTTTCTGCTAATTTATAATTTTATTGTGTTTACGTTTTTGCAATTGGACAGTCCACCTCTTCAAATATTCTCCATGGCTACTCAAAATTGATTTATTATAATTGTGATGTCGTGACATGCACTACTCAATATTATTCCGCCTATAGCATATCTTGCCGTTTCGTATTTTATTATGTATCGGTAAGTCGTGAGAACGGCCCTTAAGATCACTTAATCTAATGGCTATGAAGGAATACAAGATGGCAGAATAGTTAAAATGTTTTTGAAAATGAAAATTTGCCGATATTCTGATACCGAATCGTGAACAACCTTGCTACATTACCTTATTACATCAAACCAAGTCTGTTGGCCACATTCTCCGAAGTAGAATTATATCCTTGGTATATTCCTGTAGGTGGAAATTGCCTATGAACCCACAATTTCAGTACTGCTCTCAACTCTACTCCTTAACGTGGGTTTGTCAAAACTTTTAGCGGTTTCAAACTAGAGTTGAGCGATATTTAACTTCCTGTGATTCAATCACATCGACTGATCACAGTTGCTACTCGATATTGAAAAAGTCACTGATTGAATATCATGCATGTAGAGTTAGCAGCACAAAATGTATCAACGTATCAAGTCTATGAAATGCATGATATATTACTGATACACCGTGAATTACAATATCAAGTGGTAGTGATTTTCCGTCGTCGTGATTGAATCACTGACTATCGCTCGACTGATATATTGTATCATCCACGAAGTATTCACACCGCTTTTTAAGCATTTGTTTTGAATTCAATCTTTATGCTTGCTTCAATGTTTATGCTTTTTTATCTCTGCTAGCGTCTGGTTTATTTCACTGGAGTGGAAAGTTAAATGTTTCTTTCTATTTTCATAGTTTTTTTTTATTTCCAATCCTCTCAATAGAATAACATGAAAACAGAACTCTTTTAGCATACAACTGTGGTTTCACGTAGAATTGCCTTAGTCCTTACAGGTTGTAGTGAAGATTTGGCACTTGATCAATTTTGGGAAGGTCTATGATCCAGTCAATTTTTTGAAGCGGAAATAATATCAGCAAGAGTTGGTACTAAAATAAATCCAAAACCGATGACTTCCTAAATTATTATCTTCCCGCCTCAATTCCCAAGATTTTGTTAACCAACACTCTCAGAAAATGGCATAAAAAAGAAGATATTCCAGAAACTAATTTCGGTTTCCTGAAGTATGGAATTAGTCTCAAAGTATTGTAATGAAGATATGCCTCTTGGTCAATCCTGGGAAGGATAATGTGGGATATACATGTTCTAATGGGTTTTTGGAATGGGCGCTATAATAAACAAAAGTTGGCAGTAGAATATACACAAATCAGGTGACTACCTAAAATGCCATGTTCCCGCCTCAAGTCCCAAGATTTTTGTAAGAAGCTCACATCTTGTAGCAGGAGTCCCAGAAACTGATGGCGGTTCCCTGTAGTTTGGAATTTCTCCCAAATAATTGTAGTGAAAATATACCACTTGGAATATATACAAATCAAGTGACTACCTAAAATATCATGTTCCCAAGATTTTTGTAATGAGCCCATATCCTGTTCCGGGAGCACAATGATTCCGACTATCTCCCACACTTTCGAATGGTTTTTTGTACCATTTTATGCGAATCCTCTCCTTTTTGTTTTATTCATATAATCATTGTAAAACATAAAGTTATATTCAAGTAAAATTTGACGAGAAATTAATTTCGTATTAATATAATAAATAGATAAAATAGGTTTTTTTTTGCTTTTCTTTTTTACAGCGATCGCATTAGCAGTTCCAATCACGGTGATTTGAAAGTAGCAGTCACGATAATCACTGCTACTCAAAAATCACTAGCTCATCTCTATTTCAAACCGTTTGTTTCGTCCTACCTTCGAGAAAGGGGGATAACTGGCTTTAATTACAAACTCCATAGAAAAAAGGTTGTTATTTCGTCTTTTAGCTGTGAAAAATTAAATATGTATCTTGTAAGTTGTAATTTTAATGTTTGTATTTTTTTTTATAAAATTGTTATAATTGTTTATGTGACAGATCACTATGCCAGCATAGTAAAAAGAAACAACAAGTCCCCACAAATATGTAGTCCTTCAACTTCTGTTAACGATAATGCAACTAACATATTTATTGTAGAGCTGAAAAATACAATTCTTAATTTGTCAAATCAAATAGTAAATTTCCAACAACAAAAAAAGCTATTATAAGCTAACAGAATTGATGGAATATTTTCTATGATTAATACATAATGTTAGACGTCAATAATACAACTGAAATCTTGCATTTCAAATTAAACATAGCTAAACTTAAATTCATGAATTTATCTGAGATGAAGAGCAATAGATAAAAAATCTCAATATATACTAAGCGTTGTTTATCACACTAATAAAGTTTTAAGCCACTTTTTCCCATTTTAGTTCAAATGTATAAATAATCATAGAAAGTTTTTCTGTTTTTTCATTGTGAAAAGAAATTAAAATCTAATAGAATTAAAACTCGGTTAGGGACTAGGTAAAACAAATAATTTATATTAAATATACTATATTTAATAATATAATGTAGTTTATATATAAATTGTACTTATGCAATAAACATTTTTTTATTATTTCCAAAAATAATTTTTAACAAAAAAAAAAACCGACTTCAAACAGGAAACTAAAAAGTAAAAAAAAAATAAATTTAATTAGCAAAACCGGAAACTGAATAATTTCTGATTAACTAAATCTAAATACGAATTACTTTTGCTAAGTAAATTTATTTTTTACTTTTTAATTTCCTGTTTTGCTAAGTAAATCTATTTTTTTTTTACTTTTTAGTTTCCTGTTTGAAGCCGGTTTTTCTTTTTGTTAAAAATTATTTTATTTTACGATTTTTAGTGATGGGTAGACCTAATAAGGATGCTTCTCGGATGAGGAAACGACGGCTGCTTGAGACAGAAAATTAAAAAATTAACAAACGCACTAGTCGCCACTACGATTTTCGAAGGTTCCTCTCGATTTCTCTGGGATGCCATCATCAGATCCTGGCTATGGTACCACCCTTGGGATATCTCCTTTCCAACAAAAAAAAAAAAAAATCATCAAAATCGGTTCATAAACGACAAAAAATATATACGATCGAATTGAGAAACCTCCTCCTTTTTTGAAGTTGGTAAAAAGAAGACTGACGAAATATATTGGTTGAAAAAATACAAGTATCGTGAATTGTTCTTGGATATGGGGCTGCTTAAGCTTCATAAATATATGTTGAATGTAAAGGACGCTAATAAAAAAAAAAGATGAGTAGCGTATAACGTATTCGAAGACCTTGATTACAGAAATAAACGGTTTTTATATACAAGTATTGCATTTTCGTTCTTCAACTGAGCATGCTCAGTGCTTCGGATAGATTTGAAAGACAAACCGCCACCCTTATTTGTGCTTCTGCGCATAGAAGAAATCGATTTTCGCACAGTCGAAGGAATTGATAAAGTTGCATTGAAGATAGTAAAGGTGTTTTGTAAATATTATTTTATTTTTAAATTTCCGCTTCATGTAAAATTTGTATGAATAGTTTATCATAACAATAAGTATATTTTAGAAGATAGTATTTACGTTTAAGTGTCAATTTGGTAATATCACAAAGTGAATAAAAAACTAATTATTATTCTGCTTATAACTTAATTGATATTGCTTCTTATTATATATTTTGAAAACATTTAATTTACGTTGTTAACGTTAATTATTTGAATGTTTAAGTAATTCTATCGCAGAAAGAAATAAAATCAATATGACTATTTGATTTACTATAACATTTTAGTTAAATCTTTCGAAGAAATGCAATAATATTATTATTTTATTATTTTAAATTCAATACAAAAGTATTTACTCTTTAAGAAATGTTACTGACAGCAAGTAACATTGTTCTAGTTAAAGTAATTTTCTGTATACATATACATATATGTACTTACATACATTAAACACACGGATGCTCTAATTAATTTTTTGATTGCCAAATTTTAACAGCCAAACTTATTTAAATACAGTAGCGTTATTGGAAGAAAATTAAATAATGATAAAATTATATATTTACTGATATAGATAAATTGTAAATTGACATGGGAACTGTGCTAAGTTTCAACCCCCGCGAGCGACACCCAGTATACTCGTCGCATCATCATTTGCAATACAATCAACAAGCTGATATTCGAACTGATAACTTGAACGATGTTTTAAATTCCACTGAATCCCACTTGAATAACTTCTCATACGAGCAGTTGAATAATGCCAAGAACCGTGAGAGCAAGAAGACCCTTTGTCATCAAATGTCAAAGAATGGTGGGGGCCACACCGGGTGCGCTAACATCAATTTTAATATACAAAGTCAAACTATTAGCAACCACAACTATAACAATTTAAACGCTTCAAAGGACACGATAAATAACGACTTGGATACACATAACGAAAACTCGATAATACTATCAGAGAAAACGAGTATCGAAAAGAATTTAAAAAAGCATTCATTATTCATTAATGCTCTATCATGGAAAAAGCTTTCAACTTCTCACAACAAGAAAAAAATCGATAATAAGAACAAATGCGCAAATCTACCTGCTGCATGTTTTAAAACCCAAATACTAGATTCCTCCTACACAACAACTTCGTCCGATAAAAACAAGAACATTCAATTGCACTGCAATCACATAGATGATCATCAGCACCAGCATTGTAATCAAAGTCAAGAGAACCGAGAACAACCATACTTTTCGACATCAAAAACTCAAAAAACCGCGACTACCATTGATTTGGTACGTGCAAATAATACTAATTCCATTGCAACACACAACAAGCTGATACAAAAGCAGCCGTTGGCATTGTCCTTGCCACCTCAGCTTCAGGCCTCTTCTGTACAAATTAAAAATAATAACCACATTCCTCGAAAAACTGTTATCCAGGTACATATGTTCGGATTATATTCATTACGATGTGAATTATTTGAATCATTTAGGCATCTACTTCGGAGCTATTAAAATGTCTGGGACTATTTTTGAACTGCCGGTGTAAAAAACTGCGAAATTTCGAGGCGGGAGATGCAGTCATGTGGCTCAGGGCAGTTGACAGAAGCCTTTTGCTCCAAGGCTGGCAGGTAAGAAATGCAAATCTTGAGTCGGGTTTTATGATTATTGTAACAGCTTAAAAGTTACATAACTGCGTGAAAGTTATATTATTGTACTAATAATTCAATTTTGTCCTTTTTTGTAACTAAAAACAAATAAGAGCGCCCATATTGACTAAAAAAAGTTTTAAATAAGTGGGTGGGACACTCCCAGTAGAATAAATTTGAAATGACCGATCATAAAAAAGCAAAGGTGTCGAATTTTGATTTCTTATTTTTCTCTTATATGGGGATGTGATACCGCACAATATTTCAGTGTATTTTTTTCTTGTGCTCTTTACATATGTAAGTACCAAATATCATCAATCTTCCAAATATCATCAATCTTCTTCCTATCTCAGTGGAATGACGAATCTGTTTTCTCCTATACAGAAGGCTTGTCACCGCCCACTTTTCCTGTAGACCTTAAACTTATGTCTCCCTGTGCCTTTTACATATATACCAAATCTCATCCATCTGCCTCAAGTAGTTACGTAAAATTCGCATTTTCTCTTATATGATGGGGTGGCACCGCCAAAAAAATATTTAAAAAAAAATGAATAACACAAATTCATCGTTCAAACCGTGAATTATGGTCTTGAGTTCATAAAAATATCCCATAGAAAAGACCAGTCTAAATTTTTCTCGAATTTTCCGGGTAGCTTCTCTAAGTTTTCTTTCCCTAAAAGTTTTAATTGGAGTAAAAATTTAAAAAACAAAATTGCAAATCGGACAAGTCGTTTTCAAGTCATGTTGTCACTAACCGATACGAAATCATATTTATATATATATATATAGATTTACAACAGTGTCACCTACCAGGTCCAACTGTGGCTAACAAGCATCCAGGTGGTGTAAGTACATAAAATAAATTTCATCTAAATCGGTCAAGCCGTTTAAGAGGAGAATAATTACGAACACACGTACTCCGGCATAGCAATGAAAAGTTGCCTTGAAACACATAAAACAAACGTAAAAAAATATTACTCACCTGTCTTGATGTTTTGAGGTGCCCCAACACAGTTGAATATTGATGTTGCCCCCATTTAAACCTTTAAAACTATAATTAAGTATAAAAATGCAGCAAAAATATTATTAATTAAGAGAAATTATAAACTACAACGTATAATAAAACAAAGTTTGATTCAATACATAAAACATTAGCTGAGATATTTGCGATTAAAGTTCAAAATTCAAATTTTTTTACATACATACACATTTTTCACATTTCACATTTTTTTGTTATTTTATTATTGCTTTAGCATACCTATAAAAAGTTGCTCTTTTAGGTCATCATTAAGCATAAGAAAAATTAATTAGGTCGTGCTATGTTTAGAGGTGCCCCCATCATCACTGTGTTGGGTCACCTCAAAACATCATGACAGGAGAGTAATATTTTTTACGTTTGTTTTATATATTGCAAGGCAAATTTTCATTGCTATGCCGTTCAAAACAAAATATTTTTTTAAAAGTCCATAAATTATTGGTAGGAGCAATATATATCTATATATAATATCTACCCGCATCAAAGATTGTTTTTATCTATTTTTCGCATCAGTCACATACCCGCGACCGCGAGAAAACAGTTTTTTTTTATTTCTATATTTGTCATATGATTTTTCCGTCAAATTGTATTGTTCTGGCTAGCTCCGTTCATGCTGAAAGTTTTCTGAGGAAATGCTTTCTTAGAACATTAATAACAACTACGGAAGAATTATTGAAATTGTATGAACAATTAGCTTTAATAATAGCATATTAGATTTGATTTGCATATGACAAAAATTGTTTCATACAGTCGATGATGGACTTCATACAGATGAAGGACTCTCGCTGTTGCCCGTCAAATCTTCCTACCATATCGAAACCATCTAAATTGAGTTCCTCATTTTGGAAAGTCCTTGAACAAAATAAACAAAACACAAATTATCTAATGAACATATAATGATATGAGAGCGAATGTTTTCGATTCGACCATTCAGACTTCTATCATTTTAGTACGAGTAGTAGATTTTAAGGGCCTAACACTAGTAGCAGATATTCGTAGTTCGATTTCAAAGCATTTTTATTAAATAGATTGTTAAGCTCTACTTGAACCACATCTGCTGTTGCGAATGGTCTAGGCGGAACCAAGTCTGCAATGATAAAAAGACCTGAAGTACTGGATGTTCGACTGAACGCCACATAAAGTGTAATTTGTCATTACTTAGCAACTAATTGAACGTTTTGAAATGCATAGGGTGTGTTACTAATGATCAATATAACACCATATAATTTATATAAAAGAGAATTACAAAATAAATAAATTCCCAGCAGCTATATGAGGCAAATAAGGAGCTTCATATGTACTGGTCTAAGAGCCTGCATTATCTATATTTGAAAACATCAAATCCATTTGAGTTGAATATTTAGTTGTGGCCACTTTGCCTGATTTCTAAGCCGATCATTAATAGGCAAAGTGCAAATATTCAAATCCCCAATAACTATATTTTCAAACTGCTCATTCATAACTTTTCTCACGTCTCTAACTTTCTCAATTCGAAACTGTGTCACGTTTCTATAAACTTCATCAAATGATTTGTTAGAGTATTTGAAGGCTAACACTTGGTAAATCTTACCTGAATTAGTTTAGTCATATTAAATAAAAACTCCACATTCTGAGAAATATTTTGTTTGGTATAAATTAACATACCATTTGTGGGATGTGTAGAACGATTTCGGTTTCTCGCTGTTGCCCGTCAAATCTTCCTACCATATCGAAACCATCTAAATTGAGTTCTTCATTTTGGAAAGTCCTTGAACAAAATAAACAAAACACAAAATATCTAATGAACATATAATGATATGAGAGCGAATGTTTTCGATTCGACCATTCAGACTTCTAACATTTTAGTACGAGTAGTAGATTTTAAGGGCCTAACACTAGTAGCAGATATTCGTAGTTCGATTTCAAAGCATTTTTATTAAATAGGTTGTTAAGCTCTACTTGAACCACATCTGCTGTTGCGAATGGTCTAGGCGGAACCAAGTCTGCAATGATAAAAAGACCTGAAGTACTGGATGTTCGACTGAACGCCACATAAAGTGCAACTCTACTCATATCTCTTTTGGTACGAACTGATACTTTGTGGTTAGTTTCTCCATACCTTTTCGTTTTTCTTAAACTGAAAAGCTTGAACAACTGTTTCAATTAGAGTCCAATCATGATGGGAGGGATAGGATTTTTTCGACCTCCCAAATGCTCCATCGGATGATTCTAAAAATTTCATCCTTAGTATGCTTATTACATGTGCTGTTCCATGCATGGTTGATTTGCATCAGCTCCCCAGTAGCATCGTTCCCTAATCCGTCGTTGGCATTGATGTTAACAGTCACCGTATACTTAGTTCGTTTTCTTCAAATTAAGTTTCGAAGCAAACTGTGCGTCCTCTCGTTGACGAATTATTTCAGTAAGTTAAAAAAATTTTAATAAATCACAAAGGGAGGTGCCAGTAAGTGTCACTGGTATTTGGCTTAAAAATCCATCATTCGTAATCTGGAGAAAGCTGTAATTAAAATATGTCCAAAAAATTCATTATTTCTAAAAAAAAAACATTTTAGAGCTGACCATAGAAATTTCATCAATAATGATTACCCTAAGGTCTAACAAATTTGAAAACATTGTGTTGACATTACTGCTAAAGGGACGTAATTCGGCCGAAGATTGATTGATCGGTAATATAGAGTGCAGAATGAGTCCACCAATTCCAAAAGCAACTTTCCCGGTGTTCTGACCGCCTCTTCCAGTGACGCGAGCAAGATAGTGTCAACGTATTTTTATCTTCATTTTGGGATTTCTGGACAACTGCAGATGAGGTGTTCCAAAGTTTCCGTGATTCCTGGCTCCTTCCTTTTTCTACAACAGTCCATGTTGAATATGCCTAGCCTTTTCGTTTGAACGGCTGTAAGACAATGCCTACCAGCAATCTGCAGTCTTTCCGCTACTCCGAGTCCTAACTCCATTTTGACTCCGTTTATAAAATGTGCCAGTCTCCTGGTCCCAGTGCGGTTGGTGTTTGTGCGAAGTTTTGTTTGGGAGTCATGTAGTCTGTATTACTGTTGAACATGCTACCAACAGAGCTGTGATCACATCTTTGTGGCACCATGGTACCTGTCGCGCAGAGGCATGGAAAAGAGTTCTGAGCGAGTAGATGTGCGTAAATGTCCAAGGGATAGACACCGAGCATCATTTGCAGCGTTCCTGTGGGAGTGGGCCTCAACGCCCCCGTAACGCAGACAAATGCCTGCCATTGGGTTTTCTCCATAAATTTTAGGTATGGGAGTTCTTTAAGGCCTGCCACCATACAATAACTCCATGAAATAGTATCGGTCGTACTAGAGAAATAATGGATGGCTTTTTTTGAGACGCAGGTACACGCTACCTGCAACTCATGCCATGTTCCCGAATAATATCCTCTGCCGCCTTGTGGACTTGCAGAATCATATGCTAGCCCTTGGCATATGGCTTGGCCGCAAAAACTTTGTGCCAATCAATTTTTGGCACTTCAGGGTTCGGTACAAATGCACAGGCGACGAATCATGGATATATGCATATGAGCCCGAAACAAAACAACAATCGACTGTTTGGGTGTTCCAAGAGAAGCCCAATCCAACTGAAGTTATTCGCACACTGGTTGACTGTTTCTTCGGCATAAATAGAAATGTGGCTACAGTGGCGTTAGAACTACGTAAGACGTTCAAAACTGTATGATATACAAACATTTGATTCCCTCAAGTCTTCGAAGAAATAAGGAAAACGAACCGCCGGGCACTTATCGGGTCACACCAACGAGTTTTTGAGCACTCAAAAACATCGAATTGATGGGTCATCGCTGTACAGTCCTAATTTAGCACTCAATGACTTCTTTTCGTTCCTGAACATCAATCAAATTTTACATGGGCGTTGATTTTCTATGCCAGAAGAAGCGGTTGATACGTTGTTGGTCGGACTCTCACGGGCAGATCCGCTTTCGACATTTCCGTCAGCGCGGGCGCTTGGTGGCCATCTGTTCCACGGCTTTATTCGCATAGTTTCTGTACGTAGCCTGCATTGTTGGCTGCTGCGCAAAATGCTTTCGTCTCTTCTCCATCTTTTTTTCGACCCATGTCAGCTTGCTCGTATCCTCAGGAGTTAGGTCGCTGCTGTTGTTGAGTCCCTGATCTACAGAGCGGCGTTTGGGACCGTCCTTGCGAGAGGTGCGGCAACCATGGACAAGGGATTGAGGCTTTTCTTCGACCTCTTTCGTGGTTGGGCCGCAGTTCGGCTCGCAGTCTGACCTGTATCGACTCCAGCACTGCACCACAGTTTGGCTCCCATATGGTTGTTTTTGTTGTTGTTGGCAGTCGGTGATGAAACTATCGAGGCCAGTTCCAACCACAACTGTGGTGTGACCACTGGCAACATACAGAGTGATAGCACAGTCGACTCCCACCTACGTTTGGGATGACATCCAACTTCTTGTTCCGCCATTTGGATTTTTTCAGATTTGTTCCAACACTTTGTTTTTTTTTTCAAGAGAGCGAATAATAGCAACAAGTTCATTGGTCATAGATTAACTTACTTGTTTTGCAGTTAAATCCACGAATTTGGCCACACACCACCCAAGGCACTTGATTTAGAGCGAAGGTGGACTCCTTCTCGGGCAAGAGACTGCACACCGTATGCTTCTGTGCCAGCTCGGATATGTCCACCTGGCTGAGTTTGTTTCACTTTCACCTCTATGTGGCTGAACCTGTAGGCAATAATTCCTTTCAAGGTATTAAGAGCCGCATATGCCTCATCATCTACTGATAAGATCAGATGAAGTTGCGGGCCCTGTACACTACATTGTATCACATGCCACAGCGCGGTTAAATTTTGTTCTGCGCCCCAATGGTCACCAGAACATTCTCATTTGTGAGAAGTGCACTATGGGGAAAATAGCCACGAACCAAATGTGTCTGTGGAAACTCAAATAGTTTTAAGTTAAAGTTCACCTGTGCCTTCACATGGCTGAGGTTACCTTTAACCCATGTTGCCGTCTCGTTGTTCGAGGGGAGGATTAGCATAAAATGGTACATAAAACCATTCGAGAATGTGGGAGATAGGCGGAATCATTGGGGTCCCGCAACAGGATAAGGGCTCCTTACAAAGATCGTGGGAATTGAGGCGGGAACATGGAATTTTAAGTAGTCATCAAATTTGTATATATTCTATTGCCAACCATTTCTGATTGCAGCGCCCATTCCAAAAACCCATTGGAACATGTGTATCTCACATAATCCTTCCCGAGATTGACCAAGTGGCAAATCCTCATTACAATTCTTTTAGACTAATTCCATACTTCAGGAAACCGCCATCAGTTTTTGGAATATCTTCTTTTTGTGCCTTTTTCTGGACAGGATTATCTTAAAATGGTACAAAAAACCAGAGGAGAGTGTGGGAGATAGTCGGTATCATTGGGCTCCCGCAACAGGATATGGGCTCCTTACAAAGACCTTGGGAATTCGAGGCGGGAAGATAGTATTTCAGGAAGACATCTGCCTTAATAGCGTTATAAATTATGCCTGAAAACACTCGTGTACGATACAATATATCAGTTGGGCGATAGTCAATTGCCTTTGATTCAATCACGGCAAATGAAACCAATGATATCAGTTACCACTTGATATTGATACAGTATATCAGTTGAGTGATAGTCAGTTATTCAATCACGGCGACTGAAAATCACGAATATAAGTTAATGATATTCATGAAATATTACTCCTACGCCATGAATCACAGTGGCACTAGTAAGAAATAAATGATATTCAATTTTTAATTTTTTTTTATTGATAACTTTTTCATTGTTAAACATGATGTCATATTAAAAATGTAAGGAGAAATTAGTTTTATTTTTTGCTTTTCTTTTTCAACGATCGCAGTAGCAGTTCAAAATCACGGAGATTTGAAAGCAGCAGTCACGATAATTAATGCTACTCAAAAATCAGTGACAAGCTCATCTCATTCAGATGCAGAAGAACCAGTTTTAA
>JAWNNQ010000997.1:0-115000 GCA_035044765.1 Leucophenga montana
ATGAATTGTATGAAACGCGGAAGGGTATTTCGAAGTCGTAAACTCACGACTGCAGCATTTTTTCTTATCTTGTTACACCATTCACACGTAATGTGAAGTGGTATTATCAGTTTGTCTGAAAGTTTGTAACACGGGGCATTTGGCGACCGTATAAAGTATACATACAATCCTGATGAGCTTGACGAGAAGAGACGAACTAGATATGTCCGTCCGTTCATCTGTCTGTCCGTAAGTTGTTGCTCATTTTTGAGGACCAAATTTAAATATCTCCAGTTGAAGGTTGTCAACCAGATTTTATGATGGCTTCTTATGGACGGAAAATTCACATATCTATAAACAGGGGTGCTAACCCCATTTAAGGGGTAGCTCCCCATTTTTTAGTATTTAGCATGATAAACATTTTCATTACAATTAAAAATTTGTTATGGTGGCTGCTTATCTACGGATACTTCACATAATTATCAATGCGCATCTCCCGCCCATTTTTTGGGATAGTCACCAACAATATTTTTATCTACCTTTAGATTGTTAAGACTTAGAAACAAAAAAAAAATGTTTTCTTTATACTAGATGCTAAGTGTACAATGTTATACATACTGTGAATGGTATTAAAGCATCGGTTACACCGAAGTTAACGTTTTTTATTCCCTTTTACTTGCTTTTGTGCGAATTTAAATTATGCAAAATTTCAATTGTTGTTCTGCTATTATGCCGCACATTTTATTGGTGTTGTTAAGGTGTTGGTTTTTAGTACAGAAATAAATTTAACGCCAAGTGTCGCTTCCTTTTGTGGAAAAAAAGTGAAAAGAAGTCTCGTTTAGTAGACTAAAAAATATGCTCAGACGATAGCGACTAATTTCGTGGAAATGTGAATGTGTATAGAACTGAGTATGCAAATTTTATATCAATATATTTGTGCATTATGATATTTGTTCGAACCGTTACAGGGATGCAACCGTTGCAGCATTGTGTTGGTAAATGCTGGAACGGTTTGATAAACATGGCAAATGTTTGCTATGCTGGTGATTGCTCCGAGGTTGCTGCCGCACTGGCTAACACGACATTTACAAATGTTAATCCATTAAAGTGCTGTCAATAGCAAAATATGTCAAAACAAATTGATCACAAAGAGCTACTGGATACACTCGAATTGGAACTGAACACCGAATCGAGCCAAACCAAACCGAGCAATTTGGAATATGATAGTAAAGTATGCCAAGACGGTGTCGACAGCGGCGTCGCACAGTGGCTCGTTTGCCAAAAACTGGTGGCAAAAATCAAATCTCGGGTTTTCGGTTTGGCAGAAATGCTAATTTTTTTATAACATTCACACACAGTGTGAAAGGGTATTATCAGTTTATGTGAAAGTTTGTAACGCATTAATGGAGACATCGTAGACCACATAAAGTATATATTTTCTTGATCAGCTCGATGCGACAAGTCGATTTAGCTATGTTCATCTGTCTATGTGCCTGGATGTTTTTCCTAATTTTTAGGACCAATTTTTTAAATATCCTGTTGCTAATTGGCGCATAGACTTTTTTATTGCAGTTAAATAGAGTATTAATATTGACATGCCACGCCCACTTTTTGGTGTAGCTCCCATACAAACCACCCGCCCACTTTTGACCTTAAAATTGATATAGCCACTTCTTATGATCCCCTCTTTTTGGAGTAGTTCCCACACGACGAACGCGCAACTACATATTGCAATCGATTCCAACCATAGAAATAAAAAAAATATAACCATAGAAATAAAAAATATAAGTATACCGTCACAAAATTGATATCAGTAGTTTTGTTAGTTGCAAGTAGGCTTTCGTCACTTGATTTTTACTTTTTTTTTTTGGGATTTACAGGACTGCGACAAAAAAAGAAAATGTATCGAGATGGCCGAGATCGGAATTGAATATTTTGTCCCGCGCCCATCTCTAGTGTAGTTATTCACAAAAATATATTTAAAAAATCATTGCCACAGATGTGGCTGTTTAGTGTTTAAATTAGTTACGAAGTTTAATTTTAAAACTCAGTGATATATTAGAGCGTGGCTATAAAGAACAATAACAATGCTTCCTTTTGAGCGTTGCAAACATTTTGACTAAATTATAATACTATTCACACTCTGTGTGAAGCGTATAAATACTAATCTTTGGTTTTGTAAGACGCTCCAAATTGAAATTGCATATCGATATTTTTATTCATTCAGAATTAATGATTTTTGCAACCTGTTTTTGGTAAATGAGCCACTGTGCAGCGGTTCAGCTGTATATATTCGCCAATGTCCAGTTTACGTGAGCCCGAATCTGTCTGTCTGATTGTCGGTTGGCATGTCTCATTGGCAGCGCAATGAGTTATGATAGCAGACGAATGGTCGAGCTGAAAATGGCTTAAAGCTGTTTGCTGCAACAACTTTCGTAGCACATGCCACATGCCACATGCCACATGCAACAACGACACCAGCGACGGTCGTTGTCGCCCGCCTTAAAGCCAGACAACGAATTGACTTGCAACAACTTAATTAAGTTAAAAGTTAACGCATGTCGCCTGCCAGATTGAAGTTCAAGTGCAAATTGCACTCGTAGCTGAAGTTAACTTTAATCAAGTTGCCTCGCATAATTTTTGCTGTCGATCGATCGAACAAACTGGCGAAAGATGTTAACAGGAAGGATTTAGCTTAAAGCTTTTGATTAAACAGCGAACATTGCAGAAGCAACATAAAAGGCTAGCTTTGGATGGTACCAAACTTTGAATACTCTACACAATTACTCCTTTGCTCGGCTCAATCGGATTGTTGTCTACTCACGTCTAAACATTTTTCAGTACAATAAACTATATTTATATACCTATTTTGAACGAATTACAAGGATAATTTTCTTGGCTATGAAATAATTTGAAATTCTAGGTAATTAATTATGGAAAATTACGAATGAGTTTAAAATAATGGGTCTTGGCATATATATAAATATTGTAGGTGAACGCAAAACACACCTTATTCGCCAACATTTTTATACCCTAGGGCAAAACGTTATATTAAGTTAGTAGAAATGTACGTAACAGACAGAAGGAGGCGTGGCAGACCCTATAAAGTATATATATTATATGTCGATATAGACATGGCCGTCTGTTTGAACGAATAGATTTTCGAGATTTTAGATTTTGCACTCACTTTTAAGTATTTGTATGAACATTTTTGTTGGTTTGATTGTTTATCACGCTAAAATGCAAAATTTAGTGTACCTAATGTATATCCTAATAATATATTATGTATATTACCATACAAACTTGTCCTTCATTTTTCGTTTTTGTATGAAACTTTTTCGATTTTCTTCGTAAAAATTAGACTACGTCAATCCTTACAAAATATTTCACATAGGTCAAGATCAGACCAATATAAAGGGTAGCTTCCTGCAAATCTGTGCTCCATTTGTAAGTTTTTGTATGAACATTTTTCGATTTTATTTTAATTAATTCTAATACTTCTTATACTAATACTCCAACTTTAACAAAATATGCCGCATATGTCCAGATCGGAACACTGAAGTAATTTAAATAATGGTTCTTATAAGGAGGTGTTATCAAGGTACAGGGTATCTCGAAGTCCAGCACGCTCGACTGCAGCATTCTTTGCCGTTTTTTTTTGTTGGAAAACTTTTGAAGAGGGGCGGTGTATAATCTAGGTTTTATTTAAAAATCGGTTGAATATATTGGACGTGAAAATCGGTAACCATCTTTACACATAAAGTGCATCTTATAATTAGCAACCAGTTTATGCAGTTGCAGAGTTAACAAAAGCGCCTTGCAGATTTCAAATCAGCCGTTGAAAATGGTTTCGCTTCAAAAACTGAAAGTATCGTTCATAAGTAATGTGAACATTTAAGACAGGACCGGTCATCCGAAGCACGCACGTGCCCAAGGTCAACATGCAGACACAGCTACACGAGCTGAGAAACAATAAAACTACAGGAAAAACTTGTCCTTTTAGATAGCCCTGCTCTAAATTAGCTGGCTAATTTTCAGCGACTTGTCTATTTTGCAAATCTTTCAATACTGAAATCGCTTTATGCTGAGTCATAATTTGTACACTGTGCCAAATAACAACACCAATGCAACGTAACGTAACTAATCCGAATTTTTATTTCGCTTTAGCATCAAACAGTTGATCTCGGCATGCGTTCGTTCATATGTGTGTGGAAACACGAAGGCATTCGTCCCTCTGATGCTATGGCTGGACAGCGTTGATTTAGAGGTGATAACGTTTTCCGTATTATTGTTAGCTTTAATTATTACATCTTTAAAAAACTCTAGTATTTATGAATACATCCTAATTAATACATCTTTATTAATTTACCTTTTGTTTGTAGAGAACCAATTTCAAAACAGTTGTTATTTTAAGAATAGTTACTTAAATTAAAAAAATTACTCATACAATAAAACAAAAGACAAAAACAAAGTGTTCTTGTAAGGGAGCTACAATTTCTAAAGACCACATTCAGCCAGATATACAGATAGAAGGGCTTGGCTAGAACGACTCGCCTTGTCAAGTTGATCCCAAAGTATGTACAAATATACTTTATGGAGTCTCCGATGCTTACTTTATGGCGTTACAAATATGATGACTAAATTATCATACAAATTCATACTCGCTGCGAAGAGTATAAAGAGACGCTCAGAGATAAATTGCTTAAACACAGTATAAGTTGCAAGCGTTTAGACTATCGTCGATCGAGCGAACGGCGATATTTGTCTCATGCGAGCAAAAATTGCCAATGAGCAGCAGCAGCAGCAGCAGCAGCAGAAGCAGCAACATGGACATGAACAGCGACTTTGTCGTCATATGCTGTTGCATGTCTTGTTTCAGTTGCGGTTACAAGCGAGTGTAGTGTCAGCAGCTTAGCGCTTAATCGCACTGCAGCCGATTTCTGCTTAATTATTGCGTTCTGTCAACTCACTGGACTATTTTAAGTGTACACTCATTAATCGTAATCGGCAGGCAGTATGCGATGTAGGCATTCCGACATGTTGACAAAGTGCGAACGCCACAATGGATACGCACAAATATGCCCCATGTCTATACCATCGATATCCTGGCACTCCAGGCACTAATTGGAATAAACGCTTTGAGTGGTTACGCCTTTTGTAATTTTTTGTGCATTTAAATATGCGTTGACTGTTGTCTAGAGGGACCATATACATCCAAAGTATGTATACAAAAAAAAAAAAAAAATAGGTGACTTTTCAAATTTCGACGGCGCTTTGCCACGATTGAGCAGAAAAAGACTGCATCGCTAAAAGAGCTCAAGGCCATACCAAAAAGCGCATATCAGAGGTGCTTCGAGCATTGGAAAAAGCGTTATCAGAAGTGTTTTATATTTCACTATATTATATTAGATGAACACAAAATAGATAATGATGAATAAGTAAACATTTGCGACAAAACTAGAAAGTCACCTTTTTTTAATACACCTGATGTTCTTGATCTCGTAAAAGTCAAGTGACTTGCAATAAACTGGATAACAGAGCGTGGAAACGGGCTGCTGTTGATATTCGAAAATTGTTCTTCGGAATCAAAAGCGATAGACAATAATTTGTGCACGCTTAGAAAGATTAAAATGCAACCTATGCCTAACACACCTGATCAAATGCAAAATAATATGAGGTGTCGCTTTAGTAAGGAGGAGGAGGGTGATACTTCTGCGTATTATCTGCAAAGCCAATTTAAACTATTTAAATTTGCCTCGCCTGCTGATGCGCATTACTCATTGGACCGACTTTCGCTTCCTTGCTCTACAATACTTAATATAAGAAATGTCACTTTTGAAAAGGTAAAGGTTACGATGGTCCCGATGGTGTACTAGTTGATGCGTTTGCAGACATCCACATGTCACATCATAGCCATCAAGTCCATTGAGACGAGCGCCACATTATTTCGCTTTTGAAAAGAAGCGCTACAGTTATGCTGAATTATTAGATGTCCAGTAAACGTTTGACCCTGCTGTGTGACTTTAGGGCTTGATGGAAAAGATTGGGCGCAGTTTCCAAAGGCGTAGTTCCTATTATATTCGGACATTATTTTCGGGTAGCAGTAAATGGCATACTTTTGACGATACGACCAATATATTACGGGTGCACCCCAAGGCAGTGTACTGAGCCCAATTCAATTTTATTTGTATAATGCAGACATGCCACAGCCGACTGGCGATCATATAGGTTGCTTGCTACTTGCTACGCTAATTTTTTTTCTTTTTTTTTTAATTTCATAAAAATCGCCAAAACAAAAGCTATCAATATTAAACAAAACATTTAAGTACACACAAATCTAGGTACTAGTATGTAATTACATGATCATTAATGTCTCTGATCAGTTGGGAAGTTTAAATTTTCCCTACCGGGCAGCTATCCCATTGTCAAACTCTACTTGTTTTCATTCCTGCTTCTGATTATCTTTAAGAATTTTTTGGACCTCCTTCATCGATGGGCTAACCGTTGAAATATTAAAATCAACAGTTGTAAGTCTGCACATAGCATGTTTAAAGGCTACCATGTATAGGAAGCTTTTTTACAAGTTGCATTTTCCGATTGGTCAAGCTGTCATAAATTGGTGAGATCTGGCAACGCTATTGTCGTTTGTACTCAATTTGGTTTTTTTATAATGAATAGAGTGACACTAAAACAAATTGTGCATATTTATTTCGAGAAACGTGGTTCTGTTGGGGAATGTTACCGTACGGTCGACATAATCGTCCATCCGGGTGACTATTTAGATTATCATACTTCGACATACTAATGGCATAAAGTTATCCTGACTACACTTTTGTCATTTATAATAAAATATGTATGGGAGACTGAAAACTAGAGAACTTTCCATAGAGAACTTTCCATAGAGAATATATTATATTACACGGAATATACATGCAACATTTAATGGATGGATAGAATGAGCAGGCAAGGTTATGACTGTTGTGGACGCACTTGCAAACATGTTGGCGAGCATCAGTGAGTGTGTTTTTGATAGTGTTTTTGTTGGTAAAATTTTAGAAGAAGAGGAATCAAACAAATATATAAAACAAAAAAGAGAAAGAATTGATACACCGACGAAAATTATTTTATAACTGCGCATTAATTATTGCAAATAAATTGTTTACTTACTGCCGCTCTCTTTCTGGGCGTTTCTTTAACACTTCGGCATGCGTTCGTTCATATGTGTATGAAAACACGAATGTGTTCTTCCCCATGGAGTTATGGCTGGACAGCGTTGATTTACAGGTGAAAGCGTTTTCAGTGACAGTCCTGTCTTGTTGATATTTTTATTATTGGGTACTTTTAAGACACAAGGTCGAATTTCGACCATTAGACGAACTCTAGTATCTATAAAATGTTTAAAAAAATCCTTAGCGACAACGGACAATGCTTATCGACAAGACGGAGAAAAGGACATGGCTATATTGATTCAGCTTCCGATGATAATAAGAGCTTTAGCTGCCACTTCAAAGATATGTTAAGAATTTTGTCAACATACATCAGCTGACCGTAAACGTAATATTAGGTTGACACTGGGATGCAATGGTCACCTTTGCATTGCTTCCATTCGAGTCTTGATCTCTTTAACGATTTTCAGGTGTAAATATGCTAATGAGGCATTCGTTGATTTCTTAGAATGCGCGTTATTAATGCGTCTCATCGTTCGTTCCTTCATTCTAGGCTGCAGCGCCAATTAAGCAACGACAAACACTGCGTATGAGCAATCAGTCAGATATTTATCAAACTAAACGCAGGCACGCTTCATTCGATTTGTGATTATCCTATTGCGATTACGAAAACGAACGGTGCAATCCAATGCGAGGTGTGGCGCGGTGCAACACTCATTAGAGTAGAAGTAGACTCTCTCAAATCTCGTACTGCATAATATCGTCCCAAAGTGCATAAATACAAGTATTTACGTCTGACGCAACTAGCAGTGATGCTATCCTGAACCTAGGCTGGCTATGCACTTGAAATGCGTCGAGTGTTTTAGCGTCGCGTCGCTGATAATGACATGAATCGCTCAAGCCGTGTGTATGAAAGCACTTCACAGCTGAATTGCGGGTGACGCCAGCGTTCTAGATATGCTGGAAGAGAGTTGGGATGAGGCTGACGCTGAGGCTGAGGCTAAGGCTGAGTGTCGCGTATATTTCATGCATGAATTGTCGCATAACTTTTGTTATATAATCAAGTCATGTAGTGCAAAACAACAGCACCAGCAGCAGCAACGCAAATAGCTCTTCGTCGAGAAAAGTCGAGGTAATGGTTTGCGGTTCCAATGCAAGACGATGACAATGCCGTATATTGAATGAATACTACACAGAGCCTTCCTTAAAGCATTTGTCTTGATATCTTTTGTGACGTTCGAAATGCTTTTCTGTTTCTGCTGTTGCTGATAATGTTCCATCTCTACAGCCTGAGCTGTCTCCAGTGGCTCCAACATCATCAGAGACTTCGCTGTCATTCTTTCATTGTGCATTTTGTGGTAATTAATGCTGTGATATATTGCATCATAGGCTTATGTCAGTCGAACAAATTGATTGGCATGCCTGTTAGTCAACCTTTTGGCAACTTGATTGTTTTTAATTGTGTGATTAGTTACACCTTTCATTAGTTTAAGTTATTACTTTTAACAAATTGCACTGAGTTTTAAGGTTCAATGAACGCTGCGTTTGGGTTTCGGCAATTCGGTTCAAATCTCGAAAAAAATTTTATTTACAACTTTTGAACGGCAATAAACAAGTATTTAAATCGGTTTGGTATTTCAGGTAGCAAGTTGTTTTTAAGAAACAAATCTATTGCAAACTTATAGAGATTGTTTGGTTTATATCTTGATTGAATTTTGAAGAACTTCTACTGAACGGATTGAGTTGAATTTGAAAATGGGCCAGAATCCATTTTTATACTCTACACACGCAGTGCGAATTGTATAATGATTTTGTCACGGAGTTTGTAGCGAATTAAAGGCAGCTCCCATATGGTATATATATTATTGATCAGCTACACTATAGGAATCGAACTATCCATGTCCAACTGTCATTTCTGTATGAATTAAAACTAGTGGATCAGTTTTTAAGATAACGTTCTGATATCGTGTATGGACACTTCCTATGCTTCAAGGCTGAACATTTATCACAATTACCATACCATGTATATTTTCAGTGGTAAACCCCTCCACTCCTACTTATCGGATATTGCACGAGAAACGTTATCATTACAGTCAATATTAATATGAAACTCGATATTGTGACCTCCAATGGACGCATAAAAGTTCTCCAGCACGTTGAACAGCAACGCGGTGTGGGCGTATTTTCGCCCGGTCAACGTTTCACGAATATGATGCACCATTCATTTGTATGATGAGCGATAAATCCAAAATGATTTACAATCCTGGTAGTAGTAATTATTGTTGAATGCTGCTAATTTTATATGTCACATAATTTTATATATTCAGGTATATTGGAACCTTGAATTAAAAATGAGCGCTTCACACAAGAGGCTGCCACTAGTATATGAACCAATATTCGAGTTTCCAACTTCTTGCCGCTAAAACCTATTGTCAATGAGAGCGTCTTTGGCAGCTTGTGTCATTTGCTTGAAACGTAAACCACAATACTAAATATTGCCTCGAATATGTCGAATTTCGTCTATCTGAACAATCGTGTCGGGGGTGGCTAGGTCGCTTTAAAAGTGGTGATTTTCAGCACGAAGAAAAGGAACGGCCGTGTCAACCCAAAAAGTTTGAAGACGAAGAATTGGAATCATTGCTCTATGTGGACCAATGCCAAACGCTTTAGGAGTTGTCACAATCATTGGGAGTGGATGAGTCGGCAGTCAGCAGACGTCTAAAAGCCATGGGATTGATTTAAAAGCAAGGAAACTCGGTGCCATACGAGTTGAAGCCGCGACATCAAAAGGCGATTTTTCGCAGCTCCTCGAACGCCAAAGAAGAAAGGGTTTTTTGCATCGCATTGTGACTGGCGATGAAAAACGGATCCATTACGACAACCCGAAGCGCAAAAAGTCATGGGTTTTGCCCGGACAGTCATCAACATCCTTCGCAAAGCCTAATATTCATAGCATGAAGCTTATGCTCTGTTGGTGGGACCAGCTTGGCGTGATCTACTACGAGATGCTCAAACCGAATGAAACGATCAGGGGGGAACCCTACCGGACTCAATTTATGCGTTTGAGCCGCGAACTGAAGAAAAATCGGCCGGAATACGAAGAAAGGCACGACAACTCTCGGTCACATGTTGCAAAACCGGTCAAGACCTACTTGGAAACGCTGAAATGGCAAGTCGTACCCCGCCCGCCGTATTCTCCAGACATCGCTCCTTCCGACTACTACTTGTTCCGGTCGATGACACATGGCCTGTCCCAGCAGAAGTTCACTTCATATGAACAATGCAAAAAATGGGTCGATGATTGGATTGCAGTAAAAGACGAGTCGTTCTCCCCATTCTGGTATCCGAAAATTGCCAGAAAGATGGGAAAAAGTTGTGGCCAGCGATGGACAATACTTTGAATAACATATTTGTAACCATTTTTGCACAATAAATCCGTAAATTTCGTAAAGTTTCTCATTATTAATGCAAGATCCTAATAGTAACACAGGTTAAAATAGACATTTCTAGCATTTTTAATACAAAACATGTGTTCATTTGGAAAATAACTTAATAATTAAAAATGAAGATCGCTGAAACTTTGTCTCTTATACAGATTATGTGAGTCTCACCTATATCTGAACAACATAAATCGCTCAGCATGCCATCGCAAATACTTTTGTAATTTCTCTCGAATAATTGGAAGTTTTGTGTAGTTCGCTGTCCGATAATAAATCCAGATAGGAATGAGGAAAATGGATTTTTAATGATAGTCTGGGTGTTCCTTTGCGGTAGTTCTCTAGAAGATTGGTAACAATTTGTTCGTAGTCGTTGCTGTTTGTGTTACCAACGAAGTTGAAAACAACGCTCTAGAATAAATTCCATGCTACTGCTTCCATGGCGAATAAACAATTGGTGAAGTTATCTTCTGTCCTCAATCTTCTAATATTCGGACCAATTGAAATGCCTTTCTTGTTTTTGGCGTAGACAATTTTTGGAAACAGCTTTATGTGGTACAGCAACGTATCGAAATTAATCACAGCTATTACAAAAATTCGCATTCTATAGTGAATAACAAATTGTAGGTTTAAAAAGTAAAAGAAGTTCTTTTTAAACATGTCTTTTAACAAATATGAATGACGCAGATGCAGTCGGAGTATACACGTACATGCAAATATGTACAGAGATAGAGATAAAAAGTATTTTTGTCTTCATTCTGCTAACTGAAAATAAAGGAACCGAAAGAAACAAAAAGACAGCAGCTTGGCGTGATACGCCATGGTTTCAAACATAAGGTGAGAAGTAACAGAAGCCTAAATAGAGAGTTAGAGTTAGTATAAAACGAGCATTCGAAAGAGTAACACGAGTTTTATTAATAAAAAACAAAAAAAATGTCTTTAACGACGAGTCGTCCCATTTCTGGCTGAATAGGAAAGTAAATATTCAAAATTGTCGCATCTGCGCCAATGATAATTCGCAGCAGATATTGGTGAATCCACGATTTCCGAAAAAAAAAACTACTGTTTATTGTGGATTTTGGGTTGGCAGACTAGAGCCAGCGTGAATGGAAATGCATTTATGCCGAAACGTAATCGAAAATATTGCCAAAAGCATGAAGTCCACCAAGGCCAGTCGCGGCCAGTCGCGGCCGCCCTTTGAATGATGTCAAGTTGACGAAATCATGCGCTGTTCTCTCTTAAACAAGTACCACACATGAATATTATAATAATTTATTCGTTACTTTAAGTGGGCCGTGAAGTTCAAATATGATATTGTGTGCGAAAGGAATAACTCTATCAATGTGTATACTTGAAATGAAATATCCAACAAAAAGTCAAATGCTGTGCGATCCAATTTAAAAAAAATTCAAAATACTTAAAAGCTCTATTTTTTTCTGCAAACGGTACGAGTATATTGTACACATCAGAATGCGGAACAACCTTTCAAATGGTTAATTTTTTATCAACATCGTTTCTTAACCGCAAGCGTAGTAAGCGTGACAAATCGTGTCAATAATAATAGATACATATGCACTTATAATTCACAAAAAGTTTTAACAGAAATAGGCATATTTTATGTTAACGAACTGTTGTAGTTTTGAAACTATATTTGTTTTTTTTGCTTCAAGTATGGTTTTGTTTGTTGTTCATTTGCTTTCTATTTTTCTTCATCGTATTGAGAGCGTGTCCACGTATAACGTAGTTTATTTTGGACATTTTCATGCCACATGGACAGCCAAATATTAAGAAGATGAATGAAGATGGAGAAGTCTCTTCGGTAAAATTTTTGTGACTTTGGCCAACAATCATACCTCCAAAGTTCAGAAAAATTTCTGCGGTGTTATACTGAGCCACTGAAAATCAATGACAATAGTAGTCAAATCCGAAAAAAACAAGCTAAAGATTATAAATTTTAATTTTTGTATACGGTAACGCATAAAAAGAATAATATTTCAAAACTTTTAACTCAAATAAAATAGCACATATGTAGAGTAAACCTATTCAATGTATTTTTACGATACATCAATAAGTAGATAACCAAAAATCCATGACGTTCTTCTGGAGAATTGAATTTCAAGGCTGTAAAGGCCGTATGACATACGAAAACAATCGGCAAATTGTTTCCCCTTCATTGCTCTAGGATTTTAAACACAACTGAGACCTTGCGAAAGGGATAGCTATATACAAACAGCAACATTTTTCACATCGACTCGTATACGTCACACTTGGATTTTGTTTATGTTTCTTTTAAAATATACAGAATCGATAGAGGAGAGCAAAAAGCCAAAGTAATTGTCTTTGGATTATTCATTGTCGTTTTTTTTTTTTAGTTTTATTGTGCACTAATTTACTTTTTGTGTAAAGAGTGACAGAATGAAGAAATAATCCAAAACACCATAAAAATTTAGATAAATACACTATTTTTTCCGAACTATTGGTACTTTGTCATTTTTGAGTGCAGCGCTGCCTATCGCATAGATTTTCATATTATAATGGTATTTTTCCGGATTATTGCCCTCTTGGTTTTCGTTTCACCTTTTGAGGAAACTATATTTCAAACTCTTGCATCTGTAGTACTTTTGCTTTGTATATTTTCTGATCTGCTTAACAGCAATGAAGGGGAAAACAGTTTGCTGATTGTTATTTGTGTGTCATACGGCCATAAGTGTTTGCAACAAAATTAGAAACAGTGTTAGAAGAGCAGAATGTAAGATGTGGTTGTAAGTTTTGAGTTAGAGAGTTTCGATATTGCTACGCTGCATTCGGTCGTTGTTGCTTCTACATTCGATGTATTCATTTTCAACGGGTGTAGCGCAAAAAAAGTTGTCAATGATACATTTGCCGTTTATATAAGAATCTGCTCAAATAAGCGATGGGATCTTCGGGACGTGCGTGTGATACAGCGATCAGTCTTTCCAGTCGTTTGAAAATAATATCGTTATCGAAAAATTTCAGGATATTTTTTCGATCAAAACTATCGATAGCGGCAGTTGCTAACGAATCTTTTTCGAATAGCATTTCCCAAGACTAGTCTTGCAGTTTGTGACAGTCTTTCGCACTCGATAGTTCGATAAAGATATCAGTAGTGATATATTTTGCGAACGTATTTTGTGTATTATTTCCATTTTCTCTATTCAATGAACTGTTTTATAAACATTATAAAACTACATATTTAACTACATATTAAACGAACTGCATTGCAGGAATTTAACAACAAACAGTTTGGACATATTATGATATCTGAAGCTTGCCCATCTCCTGCAGTTGAACTGTCGGAGGTCATACGCCAAAATGTGTGGCCTTCGCACATAGAATGTGTGAATGGGTTGCAGTATAGCCCTTCTCCAGGAACCGTGCGCAGTTAATGGCTGTGTGATGGGTCTGTCTGCAGCAACAAGAGTATTTTGCAGAACACATCATCTGTAAACCTAGCAACCTAAGCAAATACTTTAGTAAAAAGGAAGTTTATAATTTTTTTTATCATTTAAAATACCAAAAAAATCAAGATCTCAACTTTCTAGAAATAGTTCCCAAGCGAGGTCATCAAAAATACGTCGTAATGGAGAATCTTCATCAGAAACTGAAAATCATCTTGCAAGTCAGAGAGAATACGCGTCGCAATCGCGTGCAAGAGAGTCAAGCATCGAGCGTTCGCAGCGGCTTTCTGAACAAAATTTGAGAACCTCCCAAGTACACGCGCGAGAGTCGAGTACGGAGCGTTTGCAGCGACTTGAAGAGCAAAATATTAGAAACTAGCTGCCAATGGGGGAAGGAAATGGTGAGTGTTGCTAAAGGGTTAGAATTGGAAGAGGGGTAGGGGAATGGGAGGTAGGGTAAGGGATCATATGGAAGGAGGGATAATGGCAGGGGGAACGCGCTGGGTACCATTTAAGATAGAGGGATGAAATATTGTATACATGTGAATAGAATCGAAGGGGCGGGGAAAAGGGTTGGTAAAGTAAGGAGAGGTACGGAAAGGGGCCAGAGGAATAGGGGCAGCGTAAGGGGTGGTTGTAGAATGGGTGGAAGGGTCAGGAGAAGAGTGGTAGAAGAATTGGTGGTAGTGTAAACGGGCATGGTGATGGTGGGGAAGGTGGGACAAGGAGTAGGTAATGTAGGGGGAAGGAGTGACAGGTGAAAGGAGAGGCAAGGAGAAGGGCAGCAACGCGCGTGGTACCAGCTCGTAAGTAAATAAAGTAAATATAGAGATCGATGAAGCAGACAGAATTGGTTTTGTAATGAGTCATTTCCAAAGAGTGAGGTGTCTGAAAGAAATAAAAAATGAAGCAAATGTGGAGAAACAACTTCGCCGTATAGAATCATTTAAAGAAGTTCATTTTTGTTAGAACAGATGAGAATAGAGACAAATCAAAAATTCTACAGGTTAAAATATAGTTTCATCAAAAAGTGAAACGAAAACCTGATGGACAAAAATGTGGAAAAATACCATATAGTATATATTTATGAGCATCTAAGCTGCAACGCTGCACTCAAAAATGACAAAGTACCAATAGTTCGGCAAAAATAGTATATTTATCAACATTTTTATGGTATTTTGGATTATTTATTTATTCGGTCACTCTTTACACAAAAAGTAAATTAGTGCACACAATAAATCTAGAAAAAAAAGAGCAACAATGTTTAATGCAAAGACAATTTCTTTCGCATTTCATGCGCGAATGGTGAATATACTCAATGCATGCATTTCTTAAATGCATTCCTATATTGATTCCGTATATATATATATATATATATATATATATATATATATATATATATATATATATATATATATATATATATATATATATATATATATATATATATATATATATATATATATATATATATATATATATAAAACAAAAACAAAAGTCTAGTGTGACCTATACGACTCGATGTGAAAAATATTGCTGTTGTGTATATATAGCTATCCCTTTCGCACACTCTGTCATTTTTAAAATCACAAAAAATTGAGGGGGAAAATATATGCTCATATTATTCGTATGTTTTGATAGTTTTCTTTCTTAATTGATCAGGCAATCAAAGGCGAAAGTTTTTCATAATTAATTTTTAATTAACTATTATACGCGTCGTGCCATACCTTTTTTAATCTAAAAATACTAAATGTTAACCACAATCTTGATAATAAACAAACTCACTGGGACACTTACAGAGAATATATAAGCCACTCTCTCTGTATAAACATTCCACTGCAAACAGAGGACAATATTGAATCAGCAATAATGTATCTTAACGACATATTAGAAAAAGCTGTTCATCAGTCGACTCCACTGTGTCACACGATATCCAGAAAAAAATGTAGTATCACCTACAATTCGACGTCTTATAAAAGAAAAACGAAATCTAAGAAAAAACTGGCAACTAACTAGATCGCCGGAAGCAAAAAAGAAATTTAACAGAGCAACGAAAACCTTAAAAGAACATCTTAAAAATATTAAAAATGACCAAATTAACAACTTTGTACAAAACTTGACTCCAACACGCAGTACGGACTATTCTCTATGGAAAGAGACTAAGAAATTGCTAAATAGGACAGAGCAGCAACCTCCATTAAAAAATAACGATGGCTCGTGGGCCAGAACAAACCTTGAAAAAGCGAAAAATTTAGCTGACAATGTATTCACTGGGTCTGCCTCCAACTCAGGAGGTATACAAGCCAGCCCACTTAGAGGCTTAGAATATCTACCCATAAAAAGCGCTTCCATTAATGAAATACGAGACTGCATAAAAAATCAAGTGAAGCCAAAAAAAGCTCCAGGGTATGATAAAATGAATGGACGACTGCTGAACGAGGCTCCAGACTTAGTAATAAAATATATTCGAAATTTATTTAATGCAATTTTCAGACTTAATTACTTCCCAAAGGCTTGGAAAGTTGCGGAAGTAATTGCTATTCCAAAACCAGGTAAAGATGCATCATTTGCATCCTCATATAGACCAATTAGCTTGCTTCCGATACTGTCCAAAGTATTTGAAAACATTTTTCGATCCAGACTAATTCCCATATTGGAAAGTAGCAGTACTATACCAGACCATCAATTTGGCTTCCGCCGGAATCACTCGACTGTACAACAAGTCCATAGAGTTACAAATAAAATCCTAAACGACATCGACGACAAGAAGTTTTGCATAGGAGTGTTCATAGACGTAGAAAAGCCATTCGATAAGGTCTGGCATGAAGGCCTAATTTTAAAGCTCTTTAAGTGGTTTGCAGAAAACATAGCTCAAATTCTTACAAGCTATATCAAAGACAGAGTATTCTTTGTGAGGTACAAAGACGAATATTCCACTCTCAGGCAAATAAACACAGGCGTACCTCAAGGAAGCGTGCTAGGTCCGCTTTTATACACCATTAGCAGTAGCCACATTGCAAAGAAATTTAAACTCTACGCTAGATTGGTTTAATAAATGGAAAATTAAAATAAACAACACTAAAACGGTACAAGTGATATACACTACCAAAACCAAATTTACTCCAATCCACTTGAAAATCCATGGTAATGACGTAACTATTGCAAATATAGCAAAATATCTAGGCCTATATATTGACAGCAAGCTGATTTAGAAGTACCACATTAAAAAAAAAACGCGATCAGATCAAGCAAAGAAGTAAACAATTATACTGGATTTTAAATAGGAACTCAAGACTATCCCTAAAAAACAAGCTATTAATCTATAAATCTATAATAAAACCAATTTGGACCTATGGAGCCCAAATATGGGGAACTGCGAAAAAATCAAACACGGCGTTTATTCAGAGACAACAATCAAAAATCCTCCGTCTCATCACGAATGCGGAGTGGTATATAACCAACATGGATTTACATAGAGACTTAGACATCCCAACGTTGGAAGAAGAGGTTGTAAACATAAGCACAAAGGACGAGGCCTGTTCATTTAGTTTAGTTTAATACATATGTATAACTTAGTACAATAATTAATGCTTATGTTTTAAAATAAACTTTTATGAATAGTCATTTAAGTTAATTTTAGCCCACCTAACTCACTTAAATCATGTACTTAAAGTCAATTTATAATTATTTAAGACAGACGTACAATAAAATTGGGAGAACTACAAAAAAAAAAAAAAAAATAAAAAAAAACGCGTTGCGCCATACGAAAATATAATGTTTAAATTTATTAGCGACCTTTTGTAATTTTTATATGAATTTTAGCTGGTTTACGGTCATTTGTTTCATCTGTTTTTGTATGTTTTTGTATGTTTGTCCATTTGCGTGAGTGTGTTTTGGCCCTCGAAATAGACAAACATACACAAATAAATGAAACACAAAAAACCAACAGGCAATCCTCCTGTCTCTTTCGCGCTCAAACTTTTAATACAACGCAGAATAGCGCACTAATACATTCACACTTTATACCTCGCTCATTCCTTGAAGGAAAATGTTAAAATAGAAAAGTTAATAGGACTCGCACACCTTTACAAAATTCCTAATCGATTAAAAAAATCATCGAAATCGGTTTATATGTGTGGCCTGTACCGCGCGGTTAGTTTCTTTGTGACTCGTTGTGGAGTCCAAAACACCGTGTCTCACCTGGAATAAGACGATTCTCCACAGAATTTCAATCAATGTTTTGACAAAAGTTTAACAATTTGTTTAATGATAATGATTTGATTTAGATATGTGTACCTCAAGTCTATATTCTCAGTTTTGTGCACATCACTTTAATTATCACAATTTGCATAATATTTAATTCCTTCATTGATTTTTTTCTATCTACATCTGTATAAAAAAGAAACAGAAAAACAAAAAAAAAAAAAAAAAACAAAACGATTATTTACATAAAAGAAGCAAACTCTATCTTAATACGCAAGCTACTACGAGTATATATGATCAAAGCGCTGATGTTTCTAAGTGTTGTGTACATAGATTTCAACATGCTACTAGCGCATTAAATTTAATGACATATAATGCTAAGGCACGCCAGCGTGTTTAAGGGCATTGAAAAAATTGCGTAGAGCACTGACAACTGGTGCCGAAATCCGCACTAGCTGCCGGCGGTGTCGAGAGATGTCTCAACATATTAGCATTTTTAATTTTATTTTATTTAATTATAGGCACTTGTACTTGTACTTGTACGATGAACTGCCACCAATATGGACGCTACTGGAGTAGACTGCTTTCTGCAGCTTGTCTATCCCTTCAGCTATTGTATTATACAAAAAAGGCAACGTAGTGTTTATCTGTGGTGCTAAACTGAGAATCCAGCGAGGCACAAATTGTATTTAAAAGCTTATTACACGCACAATAAGCGTTTCATTTGACGTTCCAAACTTGCAGCTGCCTGAAGCGTATCTCTCCGGCTCCCCTACTTATTGGCTGTCTAAGTGCAACTTAACTGATTAGCTACTACCTAGTGTTTACACCGGGGATGGCGAACAGGCAGGAGATATTTACGAGCCCATTGTATGTTCGCTGCTACTTATTGTGGTATTTCATCTGTCGGCGCGCGTATTATATAAATTAATTATGAACATAAAATGTATCGCTACTCACACACTCAACTCACCGCAGTGAATGTATCTACAAGTGTGTGGAGTAGAAGTATCCCATTGCCTATCACATGGTATATCAACTTTATTACATACAAGTAAATACAAATGTGTGTCTGCAGTTTTTTTTTTCTTTTTTTTTCCTGTTTTCAATTTCACACTCTTATTGGCTTCGGCTGTTCATGGCCTCAAGTGTTGCTAATATTTTACAATTAACGGAGTTGCAATTTGCTGTTGCTGTTGTTTACAAGACACGTTGTCATAAATTTATCAGTTTAACGCATTTTGAGCTGCGAGAAGTTGCAGCCAGTCGATGCAGTAATTTGTCTTGAAGAACAATGGATGGTGACCGAGAGTAAGTTAGAAGTAACTACGAGTGCGAACGAGATACACTCTGCATGGCGTGCTCAAATGATTACACCATAATTGATTAAGTTTGTACTCTTCAAAGTTCTTTTCACTAAAACCAAAAACATTTGAAAAAACCAAACTTTTCTTCTGCAGCCCATTTACTAGTCGAAAGTATTTCTTAACAATTGGTGATCGAAAATAAGTGATAACATCAAGATTGTTCATTTAAAAATTCTGCATTAAAATATTATTCATAAAATGGGATTTCATGTGAACGATCAGTTCTGCAGTTGTAATTAAATATGAAAATTAGTTGTGTTTGTTTTTTTCTTTTTCCAAGTGACTCGAATTGCCAACGTCGAGCTCGATTTATGTTTCCATCAGTTCATTCAATTTCTTGAATATTCTATTTGCATGCCATATCACTGTCCCCTTTCTAATTTCTTAAGAAATATGGTACGATAATACCTTCAAACAATAAACCGTAACAGATAATGACCATTTCCGGGTGTAATAAAGCCTCATTATGTAGACTAGGCAAATGCTCGTCATTTTATTGCAGTTTATTAGAGTATCCAGATTGACCGCCACGCCAACTTCTAGGGGTATCCCCCATACAATCCCCAAGCCTAATATTAAATTTTTGTAAAAAAAAATTTTTATTGTAGTCAATTTCAACTTTATATTTAATATGGTAGCTTCTAATCGACGGACTATTCACATATACCTTAATAACGGTTTGATGTCCTCGAAGATAAACTGTTTTTTTATAGTATAAACAAATTATCAACATAACGAAAGCTCAATTACAAATAGTAATCAATTTCAACAATATAAATGGAAAACATAATTCAATCGTCACTGAATTAATATCAGAACTTGTGCAAGAACTTTGCAAATAGGCTTTTGTCACTTGGTTTTTACCTCGTTGAATTTCTTAATAAAACTTTAATTTCTATATAAATGGCTGTGATTCCCATTTAAAGAGTGAGCCGCCCCATTTTTGCATGAACAACTTTTTTACAGGCAAATCAATTTAAAATTTGATATGGTGTCTCTTTACGGAAGGACGCTTCATATAATTATCAACGGACATGCCCCGCCCACTTTTGGGGGTACCTCAAACTTCAAACTTCTCATCCATATTTATGTTTTACAATTTCGTTCATTTCGTTCATTTCGTTTCGTTCGTTTCTTGATTATTATGGGTAAGTTAATTTGATGCAGTACAGCACAGTGATAAGATAGCAGATCAAAATCATTCTGCGAGTGGGTTAGATTTGTGTTTACACCGCAGGACACCGCAAAGTCCAGAACGTCAGGCACGTTTGTTAGGATCAATTGGCCAGTGGGTAGAATTTCCAGTTGACAGTGTGGTGAGATGCATCGAGTGAATGCAGGACAACAGCGCGTTACCTTTAGGATTGCATTTTTTGAATTAAAGCGGATTATAAACCTGCGGACCAGTTGTGTGAATATTTGAGTGAACATCTGTGACGTTACGTGGTGTCTTGGTGGAGCATAAGCAGCTGCTAGTACCAGACTTCCAATAGAAGTGTCGATCGACATCACGGCTGCCTGGAACCAAGGCTTCAGTATAGGAGCACGCTCTGAGTATTTAATGGTCGATTTAATGAGTACTGCTGCACCACCTCTTGCATTGCCGCTGGGATGGTTGGCATGAATTAGGTTATATCCGTTAATTTTAAAATATGTTGTGTCAGTTAAATTAGTTTCTGAGATTAGCATTATATCAATGTTGTTCCTTTTCAGGTACATTTCCACCTCAGGCCTACACATACATAGGCCATTAGCATTTCAAAGAATCAGCTTAAAACCTATTTGCATAATGGGGCTATAATCGTACTCATCATTTGCATCATCTGCGCAAATTGTGCTTTCATGAGTTGTATCATAGATTGAATCTGAGCAAGTATTGATTGATCTGTTTCACTGGATACGTGCTTTGAGTTCTCGAGGTTGGTAGGTTATTTACATGTCCCCCTACTATATGGGCCTAGCTGATGGATTCCTTTCTGGCTTGTGAGGGAGTATTTGTATGTGTGGTGCCTGCAAGAGTAGGCCGAGCATGAATTCTATATACTGCTTGTTTAGGTTTTCCCAGTTCCCGCTGCTGTATTGCAGTTTTGTAGATTCTGCAACCGCTATAGGAGGCGGTATGACTGTCTCCGCAGTGCACGCATGACCTCTCGTGCTTTGGTGCAGTCAGAGCTCTTGTGGCTGTTACCACATTTGACGCATCGGTACGACTTGAGACAGTAGGTTTGGGTATGGCCAAACTCTTGACACCTATGGCATTGTACAAGATCGTTGAACTTCTTTGTTAGTTCAATATTAACAATCGCATTGCACAGTCTTAAGACATCATCCAGTCGACCTTCAATTTAGGAACCTAAAGAGTGGTAGTTCATATGCCACTCTCTTTTCTAAATAATCATAACATGTACAAATCCTCTGTAATTATCCTCGCTTATAAAATGTACTTTTTATCCCCAAATAGATTGTAAATAAAATAAAAGAAAAGAAAAAACAAGAAAAAACGTTAACTTCGGTTGAACCGAAGTCTCTAATACCATTCACACGAAACTTTAAATAGTCTTGTAATACATAAAAGTGGGGGTTTAAATAGGGGTTGGTACACGCTCACTAGTAGATGTGTATGAAGCGATGTAGTAGATGTGTGAGATGCCGCCATATCGAATTTCAAGTTGATATTGACGTTTTCCATACAAATGCGTAAAAGTGAACTGTGGGTTTATGTGGGGCTAACTCAAAATGTGGCCGGGCCACGCCCAATTGTCTATGTATGTTTAGCGGCTGTCTCTTACATGGCACCATATCGCATTTCAACCTAATATTGACTTTAATAAAAAAGTTTTTCTTACAAAAAGTCAAAAGTGGACCATAGGTTTGTATGGGAGCTACCCCAAGTGGGGGCCGGGCCACGCCCGTTAGTCTATGTATGTTAAACGGCCGACCATAAGAAGGCACCACATTGCATTTCAACCTAATATAGACTTTAATAAAGAAGTTTTCTTACAAAAAGTCAAAAGTGGGCAGTAGGCTTGTATGGGAGCTACTCCAAATAGTGGGCGTGGCAGCTCAATCTTGATACCTTATTAAACTACAATAAAATGAAGTATATGTGCAAAATTTCAACTGGATGGCATAAAAATTGGTCTCCAAAAAATGAGCAACAACATACAGACGGACAGACGGACATGGCCAGATCGATCCGTCTCGTCGAGCTGATCAAGAATATATATATACTTTGTGGGGTCTACGATGGCTCCTTTATTGCGTTACAAACTTTCAGACAAACTGATAATACCATTTCACACTATGTGTGAATGGTTTAAAAACAAAACCTGCTAAGTAAACAACTTAAAGCTTCTTCATAAAACTTCAAGTTTACCAAAGCATGCCTTTTTTTTTACTTAAATTGAAATTTTTCAAAACTTTTATAAAAGTGTTGCCGTCTAGCAGCAAATAATCCTACATTTAGTAGGTTTTTCGTATCTTTCTTTTATATTTTAATGCTTATATTTTAATATTTATTTATTTATTTATTTTATATCTTTCTGAAATTTTATTGCATCAAGGCCTCCATAAGTTCCACCGAAGAAAAATCTTGATCAACAATATTTTCAGGACAAAAAGAACTTCCAAACTTGAATTTTTATATTTTTTTTGGTACACGCACTCCGTGTACCAAAAAAAATATAATATATTTACATTGTTGGATACCATGCCCAAAACCTTAAAATATCCTTAAAATTCACGAATTCTAATTACAAAAAAAAAAAAAAAAAACAAATATATATTTTTTTTAATGTTTGAAAAAATGAATTATTTATTAGAATTATTATAGTATGTGGCAGGGTATTTCGAAGCTATGAATTGACGACTGTGATTGTGTGTGTGTGTGTGTGTGCGCAGCATTCTTTTTTTGTTTTTCTTTATCAATATTCATTTCAGTTACATTATCTTCGCACTTGTAAAAAGGCTACGAGTTCAGGGTAATTTCTGCCAATTTTAATTTTATTCAATTAGCCGTATATGAAAACCAATAAGAAAAACCTCTTGACGAAGTAAAAACAAGTGACGACAGCCTACTTGCAACTCACAAAACTTCAGATATCAATTTTGTGACGATTTATTGTAATTATATTTTTCATTTCTATGGTTGGAAACGATCGTAATATGTAACTGAGCGTATGGCATGTTCTACCTTCCAAATACGGTTCTGATATTTCATGTCGTATTTCCAGAAATGTTTAGTCTTTTTATTATATCACACATATATTATATACAAATGTTGTAGAACTAGTAGCGGCAATGAATTCAAAATAAATTAGAATTAGAAATAGTTTATTTTGAAATGTATTTTTAAATAACCTGTTGAGGGAATGGTTATCAGAAGGGCGTGTGATGAGAATTAAGTGCGAGCGTGTGAAATATAGGGGCTTCACATATATTAAGAGTGCTTGTGCTTCATTGGAAGGGAAAAGTGCACTCCAGGTCAACCATCTAGACCGAACCATCGGATGATAAACAAGTTACATTGCTTAGCTCTCCTTTTTTTACCTTTTATCTCTTTTAATTTTCTACTTTTATGACAAGCAGTTTTCTTTTACTATGACAGAGCTAGTTTGGTCCTTTTTCGTCATGCCTCATTCCACCTGTTAAACCCAACCGTCGTGAATATAATTACACTTCTCTGCTGTTAATAGGAATAATCCGTAACAGTACAAAATTTGAAATTTCATGGGAATGGTGTGAAAGCGTCAGCCCTTTTTTTTCTTTTTGCTTTTGCTATAAAAAAATATGCATTTCTTTCCGTTCTTTTAATTTTATAATTCGCAAGCAGTTTATGTCGTTTTGCTCTTAGTTTGAATTGCTTTTTCTTTTTTGTTTTTTGCTTCTTAGTCTTCTTCGTATATGACTTCTGCTGTACCCAACGAATGTGCGGAGTGATCGTAATGCACAGACGACTTCTTCAGTGTGCCTATTTTAGCAGAGTGTGCCTTTTGCTTACAGTGTTCCTTTTTAATAGTTTCGTCCGATACACCATGTTCCTAATTGTCGACATAAAAGTGGTATTCGCCATTAACGAATATATTTATGTTTAACATTAAGTTTAAACGTATTCATTTTCAATATCGTGCTGTTCACAAAAATTATAGTAACGTTTCTTTGAAATTGTGTACTGGGAATTGTTAGACATGTAGCATAACAGATGTACAATTAAGTTTCGAGGGTTTGTTATGTAACTTTGTTCAGGGAAATAAATTTGTATACCGGAATGCAGTCAAACAACTCAAAACCAGAATGAAGACTGCAGTCTTGGATTCGCGGCTTAGAAATATCTTGCCGCATTTGAAACTCTACTCTTGACAGAGTAAAAATCAAGTGACGAAAGCCTTCTTGCAACTCACAATTTTTCATTTCTATGGTTGGAATCTATTGTAATATGCAGGGACTGTAATCATTATAAGTATATACATTATTTTGTATAATACAAAGAAGGATTTAATTGAAAATTACCATTTTTTCGATAAATTCACATTTATTTGCACTCGTTAATTCAAATATTTGTTTACTTAAATTATACAGATTCTTTACAACTTATATACATGTGTGATAGTTAAGGTCCTCCATTCTGCGTTATTCTGTTAAGGATAGGACGATGATAGGAAAAGTAGGAAATTAAGTCTTTCAAGTGTAATGTGCCTTGAAAAAGTCAAATCGATGGTTGTTCCTCTCAGCTTTGGTGACTTATTAACATCAGATACGCATTCGAGATTGTACGTATCTCTCATGTATTTGAGAAATGTGCCATCATTTTTCACATTTGGTTCTGTATGCTGCTATACGCTGTCTGTACTCACGTTGTTTCTGTGCCTTCGATTTTGGAGCAGCGATTGTTGGTGGCTCAGCGAATGGCGTTGCAGACGTGGATGCAGCAGCGTCTTGCACCTCCGTGATTACATTACTCCTTGAAGGTAGTGGCAGATCCGTGAGATACAAAGGTTCGTCAGGTCGATCTGCCATGGTGTGATTGTAAGCAGTTCTGCCAAAGAAATTGTTAATAATTTATTTTAAAAATTATTTTAACAAAGAAAAAGTGCTTGATGTATCACATTGTTAATTAAAATTTGATTTGATAGATGAAAATACATGTAATTAAATACGAAGCAATACACTTAATTTTCATTGAATACTAAATAAATGCAGTTGACTTTTTATACGATCGTTTATAGTATGAGTCATAATAATTTTTTAGTCAAAATTGTAACTTGCTACTTTTTTTTAATAATCAAAGAACAAATATATGAGATTATATCGCTAATCAAATTCTTAAAATGCAAGAATTAATTACCTTTTTTGCCGCAATTGATGTTGTAATAAACAATGGAAACCACATTAACTTTTCACCTCGCTTTATAAACAGTTGACAAAACAGTTGACGTGTAGGTTGTGTACTGACGCTGTCGCTGTCGCTCTTCTACTCGGACGCATCGGACGATGGAGTGGAAGAGAGATAGATGCGTCCAAAGCCGAACGCTTAGGCCGATCGTGGCTCTCTGTCGCTTGTTCCGCACTCTCGCTGCACGCTCGGCTCAGGCGGAACGTGACAATGAATCATGCTTTTTCGTGCAGCGTGCGTTCATAGATTTAAAAGACGTTCATCACGTCAAAAAAAAAAAAAAAAAAAAAACAAATAATCATTATTTGCAGTGCCTACTTAAAAGTGTGTCCATATTTCTATAGCGGCTACCCCTTAAAATGATCTTTTAATACACTTTATCTGTAGTGCGAGATTTAATAACCAATTTCTTTTATTGGCGATTTGTACTCATACATACATATGTATATATGTTATTTCGTTCATGCATATCTACGTACATACGATAATACATAGGAAAACAATCCAAAAATAAAAGTATAATAGGTTTATGTCAATGAGGCGTATAACAGATATAACATACATTGGTACATGTATGACGCATTGGGAAATTTAACTAATTTTGCACACTCTGATTTTTGCGATGATATATCTCAGCTCACGGAATTTGCACAGAAGAGTATAATATATCAAAAGTTGCCCAATCTCGCTGAGTATTATCACTTCAAATATGAGCACGGAAATTTGTTTCAATTTTCGGCAAAATCGCAAAATGTACTTTTCAAAATTTATTTTAATCTATATTTTTTTAAGTAGCTACGGTACAGCACCATGCATTAGAATTCATTTGAAATGTATGACCTTTCCATGACATTTCATGTTGCAAAATATGAAGCCGTTTGGCCACAGTAACCAATTGAAATAAAAGCTTTTCCCGCCAAAATCCCCCATTTTGAAATAAGTTGTAAATCAAAAGTCTCTCATTTTTTTGTGTACTAAAATTCTGTATCAATAAAATTTTGGTTTTCTAAAGGATTCAAGGAAACACACAAACAAACTATTTCATTAAAAAATTTCATCAAAAATTTGCAAAATTCACAACTTTTGAATAGGTGGAACGATTTTTCCCATCTTGGGCTCGTTGGACTCATCTCGGCGTCAAGAATAATTAAAAAAATTTGAATAAACTCAATAAAATACAAAGTACCGTACATAACATCCCGCCCACTTTAGACTTTTTGTATGGAAAACATTTATATTGCTGTCAATATCAATTCGAAATTTGATATCGTGGCATTCTATGGACGAACGCTTCACATAAATATCAAGGGAGGTGTTCCGCCCACTTTTATGCGTAACACCCGTACAAACCGAACGCCCATTTGTGGGGTTTTCTATGAAAGAATCAAATATTACACCCAGTAGCAACTTTAAAATTGATACGGTTGCTTCTTATGGACATAAATGAGTGTGATCCAATCCTTTTAAGAGGTAACGCCACTTTTCTTTGCCATTTTGCATGAAAAATATTTCATAAGCAGCAAAATTAAATTAACATTTGCTTACAAAATTTAAGATTTAATTACAAAATTGTAATGCATATTTTTTGAGTGAGTATTGATATTTTTATTGCATTGTAAAAGAGACATGTTCCGATTATATGTGGAATAAAATATTCGGTAAATCAGCCCCAAATTCGATAATCTTGTTTGTCTACGAATGAATTCAGATGAAAATGTGCCTTAATTGGTGAAGATGATTTGTTTCCAAAAATCGGCAGCGAACTTTCCCCATTTTTGTAATAGGTTTTCACAATGCTACCTCGTTGTTCAATTATATAGGGTCCAATTTTAAAAATCGGAACAATCGTAGATGTCAAATCTCAGAGTTGTCACTTGTACAGAAAAAAATGGAGCCTAGTATGAATCGTGCATTGCACGTAAAATATCTTGGACCAATTTTTGCAATCGCCATTCTATTTGATTTTGTAGCATTCCGGTATGTGATATGTAAATGTGTGAATAATCCTCATAGATAAATAGAGAAGAAGAAGCATTGAGAGTGTTGTGTGAGGTCAATTTAATTCCGTCAACACATCCAATTGAACGTTTTTTATACTCTTTACACATATAGGGTGAATATTATTATAATGTTGTCACGGAATTTGTAACGCATTACAGGAAAGATTGGAAACCCCATAAAATATGTATTCTTGATTAGCTCATCGGGAAAAATCGAACTAGCTATGCCCGTCCAACTGTCTGTCTTCTGTCTGTATGAATCAAAACCAGGGACCAAAACAGCTACCTCAAATAGTGTTCGGCCACTTTTTGAGGTAGTCCCATTTAAACCCACAGCTCACTTTTATGCATTTGTATGGATAACGTCAATATCATACACTTTTTGGGGTAGCCCCTACTTAAGCCCCTACTTTTGTGTTTAACAATACTATTTAAAATTTCGTGTGAATGGTATTAGAGCTTCGGCTCAACCGAAGTTAAAGTTTTTTCTTGTTTTAGTTATAGTTTTCATCGATAACTATTGTTTTCGGCCCCTGATCGTAGACTCTCGATATAGATCTTAAATACCATGCCCTCTTTTATGGGTAGCCCCGTACAAACGCACAATCAGCATCAACTTGAATTTTGATATGGTAGCTTCTACTTGACGGATGCTCATATTTATATATGGGTGTGCGCCGAACACTTTTGTATATATTCCTGATCAGCGCAGCAAGACTAGTCGATCTAGCCGTGACCGTCTGTGACCAGACTTACAAGTAGATCTTGAAAGTGGAAACAAACATTAGTTTGCGATGATTTGTTCAAAACTTGTTTAGCCTTCTTTATACTAATAAAAATACGTATGCAGTTTTAAATTTTAAAATCCAAAGATGTACATGGTTTAATACAGTCTAGCACTTGTCTTTTCATTTTTAATTTTATTATAAGTTAAATGTATTTTATAAGCAGCCTAAAAATTTAATTGGATTAAGCCAAAGAACATCAATATCATAGGCAGACATACATAAGTATATGTACGTAAAACCAAATAGTGGCGCCTGCTAATTTCTTTATGCATGAAAAATGATATAATTATATCCACAGATAAAGAGAGAGAGAGAGAGAGAGAGAGAGAGAGAGAGAGAGAGAGAGAGAAATATAATGTGTGAACGCATTTAAAATTCGTACGATATCCGAAATATGTTCGTTGTTGTCGTTTGCTACTATATACGATCTGCCCTCTCTTTCCCTTTCTGAAAAAAACCAAAAAAGTGCAGGCCACGAAATTATCAACATTATTTATCTGAAATTGAAAATAAAAATAAAAAAATGTACGCATTTTTCATCCTGCCTGTATTAAGTGCTTAAGTCACCTCTACAGTTTGCATGTGTAATATTTATAATAGTAAGGATTAATATAGAAATATAAATTAATAAAATAAACTTTAGTTAGTGATGGCTTGTGCATTCATGCCAAACAATCTACTTTGATCTACATCTATTTAATGAACATAATATAGAGTATTATTTAGTAATAATAAAGAGTATATACGAGTTACTTCTAATAAAGCCACTGTTGAGTGAAATTATATTTAAAAAAAAAAATTGCGACTGAACAAAAAAACAGAATGTACCTTATAAATAAACACACAAGAAATATTTATAAATAGACATCAATAGCTCGTCTCCCGAAAAAAACAATCTGAAAATATATCTAGCCTGTAAATAGTCGGGTGTATCTGCAACTACAAACGAAACTGACATAACTGTTGGGCTGCCATTTCGTTATTTTGCTGCGACAAATGCATACATATATGTATATTTATATATAGTATATATAAATATATGATTTGTAAATGATGTGCAGATATATTTGAAGTACATTTCACTTTAGTTTAGCATTTAGTTGTTCTTGGTTACGGCAATGGTTTTATGTTTTCAGGACTTAAAATCGAAATAACAAAGAGCATACAGCCGCCCACCAACCGACCAAGCAACGGCCTGACCGACGGCTGACTGTATGGTATGCTGCCCGTCTCACTTGACTGTCGACCCATCAGCAGCATCAGCAGCATCAGCAGCATCAGCAGCATCAGCAGTTGGCATGGCTTGAATAAAAACCGACTGAACAGATACAGAAATAACTGTGTTCAGATATAGAACATTTGCATGTTTGGAAGTGTGTGTGATTTCAGAGGAATAGAGAATTCCATTTCCATTTGAATAATTTAGACATTTTCGTTGATGAATAACCGAAAGCACATTGATAGATATTCGTTAGATACACGTTAGCACACAATGCAGGATACATAAACTAGAAAGAGAAAGGCAGGCCGAGTGTCAGACATATGAAGAGACATGTAGACTCACATACCAAAAATTTGACTGTTTTCTTGTATGAGTTGAATGTTGAATTGTTTTTTGGCATCATACACTTTTATAAACCAACTTCAATCTATTGTCATACATCAAGTGGAAAGCGTTTCTGTTCATTCGTTTTGAATGCAAACCAAAGAGGCACGGAGCGAGATGTGCAAAACTAATTTTATAACAAAAATAAGGTAAAAATTTTAAACCTTAGCTTTAGAACGCTTCATACAAATAGTTTCAAATAGAAAAATCGTTTCTAGATTATCAGACCCTATTTCACAACTATTATATAGTGGGCGTGACACGTAGCTTATAACAAAAGACTTATTGGTATCGAGCTATAGTTGGATATAAATCTGATCCAAAACAAATGTGTAACAACATTTAGACAGACGGGCATGGCTAGATAGATTCGCTTCATCGAGCTGATTGAGAATATATAGTTTATGGAGTTTTCGATGTATCTTGTAATGCGTTATAAACTTTTAAGCCAATTGATTTTTGCAGTATCATATTCTTATTGTATTGTCATTCGGTCACATTCGGTTCAAGTCAAATTTCTTCCCCTTCGAATGTGTTGAAGTGGGTTCAGATATGAAACACAAAAAGCACACAAAAAACTACTCATGAAAAGTACCGTAATTATATAATTAATTTTAAGGAAAATATGTGGCTACTTTAAGTCCAATCATTTCAGTGCATGACTACACGTTCATGAGTTTAAGGTAGTCGGTGTAGAAGTCAGACATCGCAGAAAGTTCATCCACAGTCAATCTGCGATCGTCGCATTTTCGATTTTTTCCACAATTTCGTTAGTCACAATTGAAGGTCTTCCGCTCCTCTGATCATCATGCACAGACGTACGACCGTTTTGAAAGTCATGACTCCACTTGTACACACTCGTACGATTCGTAGCTTTATAACCATATGCAGTTTTCATCTCATTATAAATCTCAAACGGAGGTTTTCCCTTTCAAACGAGATAACGGATGACGCCGCTTATTTCGCACTTGGTGGGAGTTTGGACTGACATTGTTCACGAAACTTGTTGTCGCGATGATCAAATGATTAGAAGACGCAACAGATGATCACAAAGTTTTTTATGTTTTGCATACATTCATAAAAAAATCCAGGATTTCAGTAGTATGTTGAGTACGGATTTTCTTAAACGGAGTACAAAATTCTTGGTTCAAGAACTTTTTTTTCAAACCCGAAATTCTTCAATTTTACCATCTTCAAGCTCTACTGAGCTTGATTTATGAAAAAATTGGATTGGTTTAAGTGCAAAAGGACTGAAATTTTTTTTTTCAAAAATTTGTCTTTGTTTTTTGTTTTTTTTTTTAGAAAACTTTTGTTGTACTTACTCGGTTTATAAAAAAGTTCTTTCGTGGAGGAAACTGGTATCGAACCATGACACATGTGAACGTAGCTGGGAACGCCATCGTCTTAACTACCTCGGCTAATAGGCCGAATCACAACCCATTTACCATCGCATTTACTGTCTAAGTTGTATTTTCCTAACAGGATTTTTCTTCTCTCAGAGACTGATTTTAGAATTTTCTACTTATTTTGTACTTGACTTGAGTACATATTTCTTCCTCGACTTAGATTTTTATACTTATTTCAAGCATTTTATACTTATTCTAAGTATTTATTCTAAGGATTTATAAATCGATCCCATTTTGTGCTTGATTCAAAAAAATTTATTACGAATCCTACTAAAAAATTTTAAGTACGCCTTCGGATAAATACAAAAATTTCAGGATTTCAGGAATTCAGGCTATCTCTAAAAGTAAGCGGTGCATGCTACATGCTAGTATAAATGAAAAATTTTCGTTTTTAACAAGCCTCCATACCAAATTTTAAATTGACATCAACTGAAATATAAGGTAGGGTATTAAAGGGGGGAAGGTTATGGGTTGGGTCGGGGTTAGGTTAGGTTAACATTCGATAAGAAATGTAGTTATTAAATAGTCTATATCTATATACATATATAAAATAACAACAAGAGAACGGCTGGACAATTTGTAATGATCTCTGATGTGTTGAATTCGTCTCCACCAAGATTAGCAAAATAACTATTCAAAATTCATGGGAAAAAAAATTATAGAAAATTAATCTAGAAAGATATTGAAATACATAAAAAATAATCGAATCGAAATGTAAAAAAAAAAACAAAAAACAAATGACAACTGCATCATTTTTCGACCAGATTTGTTTGTTTGGTATTATTATTATTAACAATTAACAATGCCGCGACCTAGAAGATCTAATATTTCACAACGAAGTCGTAATGCAATCAACCTAGGAAGAATGAGAAATCACAGGAGAAGAGCGCCACGTTAGTATGGCCGGACTTCGTGCTTCTCAAAGTTAAGAGCAAAGAGCAAGCTTATCGTGTAAGAATAAATGCTTCAAGTGTTGATTTGAAGCGAGCAGAATCAACCTCCGATTCAACCTGCGGTATCGGAAAAAGTGTGCATGCATTGTATGTGAATTTGATCACGGAACTTTGAATTTTTATAAGTTTTTTTTTTCGAATTCACGATTTCCAGGGACCGTGTTACATCCTTACGGATGCCAGGGTCCCTGGTCGGGCACCACAGTAACGATTGACACCGCACTTATTTTATTTCGTAAAATTTAAATTCTGAATTTGCTGTTTTATAATTAGCAATGTTTTTAATTAAATCATCTCAAAGTTTTAAACAAATTAGCTTTATCCCGCATGGGAAAGTGGGCAGGGAGAAGTTGGAGTCAAAGGCAGGGTGGCAGGGGAAAGGACAGGGTAAGAAGTGGTGTTAGACGTGGAGGTAGTGGAAGAGGTGATTGGGAAAGGAACATTGATAACGATGGGCAGGGGAATGATAGGTAGGGCAAAGGGCAGCTAAGCGTCGAGTTACTTTTAAGATAGAAGGATGAAATCATCTATACATGTTAATTTGATTGAATTGGGCTGGGGAAAGGGGGGATGAAGAAAAGGTTATAAAGGTAGGGGGTGTGGTGCCTTTTTATAGTCAGCCGCTTTACATACATAGACTAACGGTTGTGGCCCGCCCAGTTTTTAGGGTAGCCTCCATACAAACCTACTGCCCACTTTTGACTTTTTCTATGAAAACTTCTTTATTAAAGTCAATATTGGGTTGAAATGCGATATGGTGCCATTTTATAGACAGCCGCTTAACATATATAGACTAAATGGCGTGGCCTGCGCACCGTGCAATTTTGTGTTTATTATAAAAAAAAATTCTTCATTTAAATCAATATTAACTTTAAATTTGATTTTGTGGACAACCGCTTAATATACATATACAAATGGGCGTGTCCCGTCCACTTTTTGAGGTAGTCCCATATAAACCCACAGCTCACTTTTATGCATTTGTATGGAAAACGTCAATATCAACTTGAAATTCGATATGGCGGCATCTTACACATCAACTATATCGCTTCATACTCATCTACTAGTGGGCGTATACCGCCCACTTTTTAGGGCAGCCACCCCCACATTTATGTTTTACAATACTATTTAAAATTTCGTGTGACTGGTATTAGAGCTTCGGTTTAACCGAAGTTAACTTTTTTTTTTTTTTTTTTTTGTTGGGACGAATATCAAGAAAAGCACAGACGAATGTAATTTTTTTACTAAAGTATTGTGTCTACGGTAGGTAAAAACCAGGTAACGCCCTTGGCTAATCAAAAGGACTCTCGCTCAGCTCTCTCAATTAGCTATAGGTGCTACCTTCTCTTGCTTCTTTTAGTTCCTTTGGTTTCAGTTAGAATAATAGAGAAAAAAATATTCTCTACCTCTGTCGTGCTGTAAAGGGCGTTTCACATTGAAGAGCAAGTCGCTCCAGCAGCTCGATGTTAGGCTCGAAACTGTTGTGGACGGGCTTACAAACATGTTAGCGAGCATCAGTTGTGTGTGTGTTTGCTAGTATTTTAGTTGGTAAAGTTTTACAAGAAGAAGGATCAAATAAATATTTAAACAGGAAAAGACAAAAAAATTTGTACACAAAAAAGAATTATTAATTATTTGGAATAAATAGCTCACTTATTGCCGATGTCTTTCTGGGCGGCCCTTAGAGCAGGGCTGTCCAAAAGCAGAGCACCCAAAGTGTTTCTCATCATTTCTAAGTCATAATTTGTACAGTGTGCCAAAATACAACACCAATGCAAAGTAACTAATTCAACTTTTGGTTTCCCGTTAGCATCAAGCCGCAGACTTCGGTATACGTTCGTTCGTACGTGTGTGAAAACAGCGTCCATTTAGAGGCGAAAGCAATTTCTGGGCAAACCTGTATTATGGATATTTTTATTATTGGGTACTTTAAAGACAAAAGGTCGAATTTCGACCACTGAGAGAACTCTAATATTATTAGAAAAGTGAATAATTTGCGCGTCCTCTACTACACCCAACACGTTTTCAATAAAAATAAATTTTCTGATGAAAGTTCGAAGTAATTTTTGACAACAACAAATAAATTTAATACTCCAAAATTCACATCGATCGGATAACATGTGAAGAGTTATGAGAGAAAGAAGAAAAAAATACAATTTTAATTTACTGCTTAATCTCTTGTGAACTATGTGAAGGAAATGAGCCTTGAGTAACACTTTTGCGTTTAATTTGGTTGAAAACTGGATGATTGAAGCTCAATGTGACTTAAAGTTTAAACACTAAACAGACAGACGGACGGACAGACATGCATATCTAAAATCTAAATATATATATACTTTATGGGATTCATGATGTCTTCATTAATGCGCCTTCATTAATGTCCACCCTACCTTGGACATTTCTTTGAAATAAGTAAATATTTTGCTAGTGACCGCTTGCTTAAAAAGAGAACTCAACTATTGCCTTTCACTAAGAACACCGGAATCAGGCTTTAATTATTCTACATAATAAAAAGGAAAGGAAACGAAATTCATTTTAAGACTACAAATATTTAATGGTATTCAGATTGAGAAATTAATTAATATTTTAAACGTATTATTATTTTAAAGCAAGGTGTATTTATACAAGGCGACGTATTCATCTGAGAAAGACTTTTTTAAATATTCTGAGCGCAAGAGCGAGAGATAGGAGAGTCAGAGAGAGAGAGAGAGAGAGAGAGAGAGAGAGAGAGAGAGAGGAAAAGAGAGCTTTCGAATATTTGTTGTTTTCTTCAGTCTTTTGTATTTGCTGCAGTAAAATACATATTCAGGGGTGCCACAGGAATCCAATCCGCTCGAATTTCACTTCAAATTCAATTCACCATGCCACAGATCTGTGGCATGGTGAATTGAATTTGAAGTGAAATGCAATTCGCCTGTAACTAAGGTAGCGATTTGACTAAATACACCTCTAAAATACATTTTGTAAAAAAAGGCCTATCGTTACAATTTCTGATTAATTTACATCTAAACAATTAATAATTTAATATGTTTTAATTAATAAATTATCATTTTACTAAACCAACTATGATGTCGCTAGTTGAATTTGCCAGTCACAGCCGACAGACAAGCGATCTGCATTTCACTGGTGCCACTTTTTTTTAAAAAGATTTTCGAACTTAGTTTTTAAGTCGATAACATGCTGCAGTTTGCGTTAAAACAAAACAAAAAATAATTAATTTTAATCGCAATTACTGCAACCTTAACAAATCGAGTATTTAGTGTGCATTTAACGAAACAATTTGCGACAATTTAGTTCGATTAGATGGCAACATCGCCATTGAAATACCATTCTCTGAGCGAAGACAAAGAAGAAGAAGAAGAAGAAGAAGGGTCCGATGCTTGCGGTCTATTGCCTCCTTCCTGAGTTGCCTCTTCCTTAACTCTTCGATCGCAATGAATCTGACAAGCGGCATTTTTTTACCATTGTTTGTTTATTTTTCACAATTTGCAATTTTGTTTTCATTTGTTGATTGCAATTCACCGCGATTTATTTCTATACATTGTATTTTGCCACTCACATGCCACCGTAAAAGTAGCGCACAGCTGGTAGAGTTACAGGGTATACTTTTTAGTTTGGCGGGAAATAAATTTAAATTTTTTTTGCTTGGAAACGACAAAAATAATGTCACATAAATGCAACTAATTTGCATTTAACTAAATAGCACTGTAAAATATCAATTTTTCAATTGAAAAATATCAATAAATTATTATTATTATTATAAATTATTCTACCGTGATGTCTACCCTATGCTGCTAAGTTCGAAAAGGTTTGTGAAAATGCTACAAATATCAAATCGCTCGAAGTTCTGTGGCATGGTGGATTTTTTTTAGCGAAATGGCAAATCACTAGTAGCCATTTCGATAGCGATTTCTGTGGCAACCCCAATTAATTTTCAAAAATAAAATATCAACAACAAATATTCAAATAATTATTATTTATATTTATTATTTTATTTAACTTTAATAAAAATATTATAATAATATTTTGAAGTATTTTTTATGGCCCATTTTTTCATTTAGATTTTTAATTCTAAACTTATCATTTCAGCTAACAAAAATGGTTTATCGGTTTTATTGTTTAATTAGGTGGGGCACAGCAGCAAACACAAAATCTTTCATCTCTGCGTTCTCTGCGTGCTCAAACCAAATTTATTCTAAACCAAAAAAAAAAAAAAAAAATTAAATATTAATTTAAAAAAAAAGTATTTCGTTTAAACAACTGTCCTACCGGCTGAAACTCGAAGATTTGTTCATAAACGTTGCTTTCCGGGTCCCATATCGGAAACCATTGTCACAATATGGTAACCTGGCCTGTACAGTTGTTGAATAAGCATGAACAGAGTTGAAGTGGTCATTGGCTTGTCGTAGTCAATATAAATCGGCTGCTTCCAAGATTTTCGTAACCCTTGAACCATCGCTACTTGTACATAGTCCCGTGAGTGTTGCACTGCTTCCAGAAAACAATCGTATTCGTACGTTGAGGCTATTTGCATTTCACCAAATAACAAAATACAAATTTTATCCTCCTCGTCCATATCCACGACTTTTCCCATTAAACCCACCACAAAATCCAACGGACCCGGTTTAATTTCCACAGATCGTAACCATTTGTCTAGCGTGGATAAGCAATGCAGTGGACATACATTTCTGAGCAAGTGGGAATATGCTCGGGGTCCAGCAGCGCGCAGACAGAAATATCTTCCAAATTCCATTTTATTCTTTTACCGCCGTTCCGAAGCTTTCTCAATTGCGATTCAGTGAATATTGTTTTCATTGATTGTGTAAACGCTTCCATTTCTTGTATCCTTTTGGTAAGGCTAGAATTTTCCCGTTGCAATACACCAACTTCTATTTTTTGCCGCAAATTTTCTAAGGCTAATCCAGAGTCAACTACATCTTTTATGTAAATTTGGTATATTCATTTATGCCAACATAGAAAGTATGTGTCTTAAGGTATACGTACTCCATTTGGAAATTAAAGTCAAGCAGATTACCAACACAAGCTGAGGGCTTGTGATACGTAAACACATTTTTTGACTACGACCTTTGGGGAACAGCACTAGGTAATAGCGTTTAGTTGCATTTTGCGAGGTTGCGATGCACAATAAAAATCTGTTTGTAAGAAAGGCAAACACAAAAATAAAAACACACATTTAATTACAATAAAACAAAGCACTCAATAACAAATACAAACAGTTTAAATACAGGAATTTTTATATTATTAATTGAAACAAAATGCATTCCTTTGCTGCTAACAAAACAAAAAAAAAAAAAAAAATTAAATGCGCAATCAGCAACACAGCCGCTCACCACAAAGCTCAATTCCAAACCGCCAAAATAAGAAATGAAATTGAGCGAGCTTTTGGGAATACGTTACCTGGTATAAATACACCTTGTTTTTTTATTATCTATACTAGTATTTTAGCACGATGTATAGCCCGCATCAAAGATTGTTTTTATCTATTTTTCGCATCAGTCACATACCAGCGACAGCTAGAAAACAGTTTTTTTTAGTTCTGTATTTATAGGCCGAAAACAACTGTCATATGATTTTTTTGTCAAATTGATTTTTATTTCGTAAAATTTATATTCTCAGTTTGCTGTTTTTTAATTGGCAGTGTTTTTAATTAAATCATCTCAAAGCTTTAAGCAATTTAACTTTAAAAGGAGCAAGGGGGAGGGGCACGGGAAGTAGTGGATAGTTGTTCTGCTATTCGGGCGGAGACGAATTCAACAAATCAGAGATCATTACGCCCCACGAGTTAATTGGGACGTGGCGGCATGGGAAAGGGGGCAGGGAGAAGTTGGAGTGAAAGGAAGGTATATAGAGTGAAGGGGGAGGGGAATAAGTGGTATGGGGCGTGGTGATAGGGGCAGGGGACGGAGAGGTAGTGAGAAGGGTGGTAGTGGGAAGAAGAGGTAGGGGAAAGGGTAGCAACGCGCCGGGTTCTTTTTAAAAAAGAAGAAGAGGTAGGGGAATGGGGGAAGAAAAATGTGAGTGTTGAGAAAGGGGTAGAAGGGGAAGAGGGCAGGGGACAGGGGGAATAGGGGTAGGGAAATGGAAGGTAGGGTATGTTATCATAGGGAAGGAGGGGTAATGAAAGGAGGAATGGCAGTAACGCGCTGGGTAGTATTTAAGATAGTAGGATGGGGTGGATCGTACAGGGGGAGATCGGTAGGAGAATTGCATGGGGAACGTGGGGCAGAGGGAAGGTGGGACAGGGGGAAGGAGTGGTGGGAAAGTAGAAGCAAGGGGTAGGGCAGAACGACGTCTGCCAGGGTACAGCTAGTAATATAGTTACATACTAATGATACACCCCATTATTTTGCTCTCATCATAATTTCTAAATCGTGTTACTGTTATTTATTTCTCATTTAATTTTGATCTCAGTTACAATCGGACTGTGAAAGTGTAAAGACGTAGTCATTGCGATCAAACGACACATTACACATTACTATTTCTTTTGCAAAAAAAAAAACAAAACAAAAACAACAACAACAACATAAATAAAAAAAAATTCCGTTATCAGTTCGCCTGCACCTGCTGCATCTGTGCTAAAAATAGCATCATGAGTAGCGGCGGCGGTATTGAAGCAGCTATGGATTGGCAAATAATTGAGACAACAAAAACAAACAAACGGTCGATCTGCAGCTCGCCAAACGTATCGAAGAAAAAACTGCTGTTAGACCCAACACATAGTACATCTAAAAGCACAAATCGTTTTGCTGAACTCGCGATTCTTGATGGAAGTGAGGAGACGGAGGAGGATAAAGAGGAAACTGCAAATGCTGAAGCGAAAATAGGAAAAAACAAAGAGGAATCAACTGAGCGAAATACTACTCCGAAGCCTCCGCCAATAATTCTGGCTAATGTTAATGACATAAATGGTATGATAAATTATATTACCAAAACTCTTTCGAAAGAAGATTTTACCTATAAGTCCCAACGAGACGGTCAAATACGCGTTATGGTTAAATTTGTGGATAGTTACAGAAAGTTTATAACAACACTTAAGAGAGATACGGTTTTGTTTCACACTTACCAGTTAAAACAAGAGCGTTCTTTTAGAGTTGTAGTTAAAAATCTACATTTTTGTACACCAATTGACTCAATTAAAAATGAAATTGAAGAGTTAGGTCATTGCGTAAGGAATATAATCAATGTTAGGAGTCGTATTACCAAGCATCAATTGAACATTGTCTTTATTGATCTGGAACCGAACAACAACAATGCAGAAATTTATGACCTGAAATACCTAAGCAATGCAGTAATTAAAGTAGAGCCTCCCAGGAAATTAACTGACATTGTACAATGCTTTCGATGCCAAGAGTTTGGACATACCAAGACGTATTGTACAAAAACATTTAGATGTGTTAAGTGTTCAATGTGCCATCCTACTTCAGAGTGTCAGAAAGACAAGGATTTGCCTGCCAAATGTGTTAACTGCTTACAAGATCACGCTGCCAGCTACAAGGGATGCAAAATTTATCAAGAATTAGTTGCAAAGCAGAAGCCTAATAGCCATTCTTCTCGTCAGCATTCAAGCAAACCACCTCAGGAGCATAGCTTTTCATCTTCGCACAGACCAAATAAGTTTAAATGAGTTTACTAGCGGAAACCGCCCATCTTATGCGCAAGTACTACGAGAAAACAGAAGTTCAAATGACGAAAACCCTTTCCAAAGAATCGAAGGTTCATTAGCCAAACAGTTTGAATTAACAAACAACCTCCTCAACATGATATCTCTGTTAATATCAAAAATATGCAAGTAGATCTTCAAATTGCTATATGGAATGCAAATGGGCTTTCCAACCACACAGAAGAAGTAAAACTTTTCCTTAAATCTAATTACATTGATATCCTCTTGGTATCAGAAACTCATTTTACCAACAGGACACACTTTAAAATTCATGGATATGATCTAATAGTTGCAAATCATCCAGATAATAGAGCTCATGGCGGCTCTGCAATATTAATTAAAAGAGGGCTTAAATATAATATCATGGAAATAGTTAAAGATAATGCTATACAGGCTGCTTGCATTAATGTTGAATGCATGTCATTTGATATTACAGTTTGTGCAGTGTATTTTCCACCACGATTTTGTTTTAAAGAACAAGATTACTGTAACTTTTTCAAAAAACTTGGTTGTATAATGTATAATGCCAAACACCCTTGGTGGGGATCATGGTTAGCAAATCCCAAAGGAAAGGAGCTATATAAATGCATAAATACCAATAATTTTTCAACATTGTCTACGGGAAAACCAATGGATTGGCCATCAGACCCCCGCAAAATACCGGATCTTTTGGATTTTGTAGTTTATTTTGGAATACAACGGCATCATCTGGAAATTTCGGACAACTACCATCTTCTCTTGAGAAAGCTCCGTATGCAGATTAGTACGAGGGCGATATCATAAAAAAGAACCCTATTAGAAAATAATTTAGTGTACTCTCTTTAAATTATATTACCCATATGCGGAGATGGCACCCAAAAACAACAAAGCAAAGTCAAACGAAAGCAAATGTTTATTGCAATTAAATGCACAATTATGCTGTTTCTTTTGCTTTTTCTTGGTTCAAATACCCCAAAAAGTGGGCGGCACGCGCCCACTAGTAGCTATGCATGAAGCAACCATGCCAGCATATTGAAATAAATGTTTTTTTATAGAAATGCATAAAAGTTAGCTGTGGGTTTATATGGGGCTACCTCAAAAAGTGGGCGGAATACGCCCATTTGTATGTGTATATAAAGCGGTTGTCCTCTAAAATGCACCAAATCAAGCTAATATTGATTTAAATGAAGAATTTGTTTATAAAAAGCACAAAATTGCTGGGTGGGTTTTTATGGGAGCTACTCCAAAAAGGTGGCGCGGCAGGTCAATCTTGATACTCTATTAAACTGCAATAAAACGAAGTGTATGCGCTACAACAAAATGCGCTACAACATACAGACAGACAGACCGACAGACAGATGTACATGGCTATATCGACTCGTCATATCAATATATACATATACTTTATGGGGTCTACGATGCCTCCTTTAATGCGTTACAAACTTTCAGACAAACTGATAATAGCATTTCATACTATGTACGAATGGTATAAAAATCCGGATTAGCCAATGTGCTGCATGGCGGAACCTGGAACGATCATATGGTCTTTTCTGAGCTTTATTCGGAGGTATAGACAAATCTTTCATCAAATTCATATCTCAAAAGTAAAATCAACAACACAACTCTACGCACATTCTCGGTATGGACTTAAAAATTTTTTTATTTTATGTAATTAATTTACAGACTGGACTACTGAGATTGTTTAATTCATACTGCTATCGACATAAAATTGATTAAATCTGTTTTAATTTACATTTTGCACAGCCAAGAATAAAATGTTCGTGACAATACACTAAGTATATGTAGCGACTTCACGAATTGAAATAAACGATTCCATTCTTTAGGCTTAGCAAACACTATTTGAAATAATAAAATTGAACTGGTTGAAAATTTAAATCTATCGTGAAATCATGCTTGGTAATCGCCGCCCAAATCGCGACGCCGCAAATCATTAGCCAAAAAGAAAGAAGGCGAGTTAGAACGCCGGAGCAGTGAGTAGATGTCATTATCAAATTTAAGGGTTTCACATTCATTGTGAGTATCGCCGCTCAGTGTAGTTCTCGAAAAGTTCCTCCTCGGCGATATAGTCCTCCACCTGCACATTGTGTACGGCAGCCCTCAAACGTGGATCAATCATCAATTTCTTTGTATATTTACCGAGCAAGGCATATAGCATACGATAAAAGAATATTTGTAAAAGTTGAATAATCTCAGGCACCGTACAGGCATTAAACCAACTGAACATTCCCAACACGAATTCTTCGATTTGATGCTGACGACTTGAATATATTGGGCTCACAATCGAATTGAAGACCCAGACATTTGCTGCTGGTACCGGCACAACCATCCAGACCACTAGCAGCAGTTTGATCTCTTCGTACAACGGAATCCAGGACATCAGAACATCGCAGACGGCCTCAAAACAGTACATCAGCGCAAACACAATCCAGTATTTGGACCAAATACGGATTTCATCTTCGTTGCGGCCGCGAAGTGATTTGTGTGTGTAGAAAGCGGGACGCAACATACCGAAAACATGGATGACCAAACGCGATACTACACCGGATATCATTTTACGATTACTTTTATTAATATATCTCTTATTTCCGAAAATTTTTCTTATACTGAAAAAAAACAATGCTTTTTTTTCAAAAAAAAACAAATTAATTTTATGCTCAGCAGAGATAAAACTGCAGACTTTTTAGATTTTCTCGCAGTTGAGTAACTTTTTATTCAAAAGTTGATTTGATTTGATTGTTGTAGCTTACTTGGTTTTTGAGTTGAACTGTACTAGTATAGAATGAAAATTTGTTTTATTTTTTTTACTTATACATAGCAAGATCATAGTTAAAAACTATATATCCCTAGGTAGATTGATATAGATACTATGGCCTTCAGCTATATTGTTTGTATACAATGATATTTCTTAAAAATATATTTTAAATGTGAAAATTATTAAAGTATGCGTAATAGCAATAAAATTAGGATATATTTTCCCCTTCATTTTTGTTAGAGCAGATCAGAAAATAGACAGGTTGAAATATAGTTCAATCAAAAAGTGAAACGAAAACCATGTGGACAAAATTGAGGAAAAATACCATATGCAAAAAATGTTGCAAAATAAAACTAGAAAAACAAACAACAATGAATAATGCAAAAACAATTGCTTTGGCATGTCATGCGCAAATGGTGATTATACTCAATGCATGCATTTTGTAAATGCTTTCCTATACTAATTCTGTATATTTTAATAAAAACATAAACAAAGGCCAAGTGTGACCTATGAGACTCGACGTGAAAAATGTTGCCGTGTGTATATATAGCTATCCTTTTCGCACACTCTGTCGTTTTAAAATCCCAACAAAAAAAAGTATACTCATATTATTTGCGTATCATACGACTATAACTGAATTTATTTTATACCGTTGCGGTGATATTTTAAGATACACTTGGAGCAGTGCGGTACCTAGAGAATCTTTAACGTGAGTTTAATTTCCCTATAGTTCGACCTAGTGGATTGAGATGTAGATTGTCAATCCCTTTGCAACGCCGTAACTGTCAAAATTAGAAGGCAATGAAAAATCCTCGTGCATTTATTTGCGTTTCTTCTTTGCAATTTATTCGTTGTTTTGCATGTAACGGAGTTTATTCGAAAATATTGGGAAAATTATTTAAAAGTTATGAACATTTTTATGGCGAGTATAATTAACCAAAAGAAAGTACGGTAAAACGGAAAAGGCCTTGACAGATCATAGCATGCATCTGCTTATCAGCAGGTATGGAAACTAACACTAATCGATTGACAGTTATTATACAATAATAACACTGTTAAATAACAATGTTAAAATACATTTAAAATATATTTTTAAGAAATATCATTGTAATACAAACAATATAGCTGAAGGCCGTATCATCTATACCAATCTACGATATAGTTTTTAACTATGATCTTGCTATGTATAAGTAAAAAAAATAAAACAAATTTTCATTCTATACTAGTACAGTTCAACTCAAAAACCAAGTAAGCTACAACAATAAAATCAAATCAAATTTTGTATAAAAAGTTACTCAACTGCGAGAAAATCTAAAAAGTCTGCAGTTTTATCTCTGCTGAGCATAAAATTAATTTGTTTTTTTTTGAAAAAAAAAACATTGTTTTTTTTCAGTATAAGAAAAATTTTCGGAAATAAGAGATATATTAATAAAAGTAATCGTAAAATGATATCCGGTGTAGTATCGCGTTTGGTCATCCATGTTTTCGGTATGTTACGTCCCGCTTTCTACACACACAAATCACTTCGCGGCCGCAACGAAGATGAAATCCGTATTTGGTCCAAATACTGGATTGTGTTTGCGCTGATGTACTGTTTTGAGGCCGTCTGCGATGTTCTGATGTCCTGGATTCCGTTGTACGAAGAGATCAAACTGCTGCTTGTGGTCTGGATGGTTGTGCCGGTACCAGCAGCAAATGTCTGGGTCTTCAATTCGATTGTGAGCCCAATATATTCAAGTCGTCAGCATCAAATCGAAGAATTCGTGTTGGGAATGTTCAGTTGGTTTAATGCCTGTACGGTGCCTGAGATTATTCAACTTTTACAAATATTCTTTTATCGTATGCTATATGCCTTGCTCGGTAAATATACAAAGAAATTGATGATTGATCCACGTTTGAGGGCTGCCGTACACAATGTGCCGGTGGAGGACTATATCGCCGAGGAGGAACTTTTCGAGAACTACACTGATATGCAAACTACTTCAGATGAAACACTTTCGACAGAGCAGGCACCAACTCAAAGCGGCGATACTCACAATGAATGTGAAACCCTTAAATTTGATAATGACATCTACTCACTGCTCCGGCGTTCTAACTCGCCTTCTTTCTTTTTGGCTAATGATTTGCGGCGTCGCGATTTGGGCGGCGATTACCAAGCATGATTTCACGATAGATTTAAATTTTCAACCAGTTCAATTTTATTATTTCAAATAGTGTTTGCTAAGCCTAAAGAATGGAATCGTTTATTTCAATTCGTGAAGTCGCTACATATACTTAGTGTATTGTCACGAACATTTTATTCTTGGCTGTGCAAAATGTAAATTAAAACAGATTTAATCAATTTTATGTCGATAGCAGTATGAATTAAACAATCTCAGTAGTCCAGTCTGTAAATTAATTACATAAAATAAAAAAATTTTTAAGTCCATACCGAGAATGTGCGTAGAGTTGTGTTGTTGATTTTACTTTTGAGATATGAATTTGATGAAAGATTTGTCTATACCTCCGAATAAAGCTCAGAAAAGACCATATGATCGTTCCAGGTTCCGCCATGCAGCACAGTGGCTAATCCGGATTTTTATACCATTCGTACATAGTATGAAATGCTATTATCAGTTTGTCTGAAAGTTTGTAACGCATTAAAGGAGGCATCGTAGACCCCATAAAGTATATGTATATATTGATATGACGAGTCGATATAGCCATGTACATCTGTCTGTCGGTCTGTCTGTCTGTATGTTGTAGCGCATTTTGTTGTAGCGCATACACTTCGTTTTATTGCAGTTTAATAGAGTATCAAGATTGACCTGCCGCGCCACCTTTTTGGAGTAGCTCCCATAAAAACCCACCCAGGAATTTTGTGCTTTTTATAAACAAATTCTTCATTTAAATCAATATTAGCTTGATTTGGTGCATTTTAGAGGACAACCGCTTTATATACACATACAAATGGGCGTATTCCGCCCACTTTTTGAGGTAGCCCCATATAAACCCACAGCTAACTTTTATGCATTTCTATAAAAAAACATTTATTTCAATATGCTGGCATGGTTGCTTCATGCATAGCTACTAGTGGGCGCGTGCCGCCCACTTTTTGGGGTATTTGAACCAAGAAAAAGCAAAAGAAACAGCATAATTGTGCATTTAATTGCAATAAACATTTGCTTTCGTTTGACTTTGCTTTGTTGTTTTTGGGTGCCATCTCCGCATATGGGTAATATAATTTAAAGAGAGTACACTAAATTATTTTCTAATAGGGTTCTTTTTTATGATATCGCCCTCGTACTAATCTGCATACGGAGCTTTCTCAAGAGAAGATGGTAGTTGTCCGAAATTTCCAGATGATGCCGTTGTATTCCAAAATAAACTACAAAATCCAAAAGATCCGGTATTTTGCGGGGGTCTGATGGCCAATCCATTGGTTTTCCCGTAGACAATGTTGAAAAATTATTGGTATTTATGCATTTATATAGCTCCTTTCCTTTGGGATTTGCTAACCATGATCCCCACCAAGGGTGTTTGGCATTATACATTATACAACCAAGTTTTTTGAAAAAGTTACAGTAATCTTGTTCTTTAAAACAAAATCGTGGTGGAAAATACACTGCACAAACTGTAATATCAAATGACATGCATTCAACATTAATGCAAGCAGCCTGTATAGCATTATCTTTAACTATTTCCATGATATTATATTTAAGCCCTCTTTTAATTAATATTGCAGAGCCGCCATGAGCTCTATTATCTGGATGATTTGCAACTATTAGATCATATCCATGAATTTTAAAGTGTGTCCTGTTGGTAAAATGAGTTTCTGATACCAAGAGGATATCAATGTAATTAGATTTAAGGAAAAGTTTTACTTCTTCTGTGTGGTTGGAAAGCCCATTTGCATTCCATATAGCAATTTGAAGATCTACTTGCATATTTTTGATATTAACAGAGATATCATGTTGAGGAGGTTGTTTGTTAATTCAAACTGTTTGGCTAATGAACCTTCGATTCTTTGGAAAGGGTTTTCGTCATTTGAACTTCTGTTTTCTCGTAGTACTTGCGCATAAGATGGGCGGTTTCCGCTAGTAAACTCATTTAAACTTATTTGGTCTGTGCGAAGATGAAAAGCTATGCTCCTGAGGTGGTTTGCTTGAATGCTGACGAGAAGAATGGCTATTAGGCTTCTGCTTTGCAACTAATTCTTGATAAATTTTGCATCCCTTGTAGCTGGCAGCGTGATCTTGTAAGCAGTTAACACATTTGGCAGGCAAATCCTTGTCTTTCTGACACTCTGAAGTAGGATGGCACATTGAACACTTAACACATCTAAATGTTTTTGTACAATACGTCTTGGTATGTCCAAACTCTTGGCATCGAAAGCATTGTACAATGTCAGTTAATTTCCTGGGAGGCTCTACTTTAATTACTGCATTGCTTAGGTATTTCAGGTCATAAATTTCTGCATTGTTGTTGTTCGGTTCCAGATCAATAAAGACAATGTTCAATTGATGCTTGGTAATACGACTCCTAACATTGATTATATTCCTTACGCAATGACCTAACTCTTCAATTTCATTTTTAATTGAGTCAATTGGTGTACAAAAATGTAGATTTTTAACTACAACTCTAAAAGAACGCTCTTGTTTTAACTGGTAAGTGTGAAACAAAACCGTATCTCTCTTAAGTGTTGTTATAAACTTTCTGTAACTATCCACAAATTTAACCATAACGCGTATTTGACCGTCTCGTTGGGACTTATAGGTAAAATCTTCTTTCGAAAGAGTTTTGGTAATATAATTTATCATACCATTTATGTCATTAACATTAGCCAGAATTATTGGCGGAGGCTTCGGAGTAGTATTTCGCTCAGTTGATTCCTCTTTGTTTTTTCCTATTTTCGCTTCAGCATTTGCAGTTTCCTCTTTATCCTCCTCCGTCTCCTCACTTCCATCAAGAATCGCGAGTTCAGCAAAACGATTTGTGCTTTTAGATGTACTATGTGTTGGGTCTAACAGCAGTTTTTTCTTCGATACGTTTGGCGAGCTGCAGATCGACCGTTTGTTTGTTTTTGTTGTCTCAATTATTTGCCAATCCATAGCTGCTTCAATACCGCCGCCGCTACTCATGATGCTATTTTTAGCACAGATGCAGCAGGTGCAGGCGAACTGATAACGGAATTTTTTTTTATTTATGTTGTTGTTGTTGTTTTTGTTTTGTTTTTTTTTTTGCAAAAGAAATAGTAATGTGTAATGTGTCGTTTGATCGCAATGACTACGTCTTTACACTTTCACAGTCCGATTGTAACTGAGATCAAAATTAAATGAGAAATAAATAACAGTAACACGATTTAGAAATTATGATGAGAGCAAAATAATGGGGTGTATCATTAGTATGTAACTATATTACTAGCTGTACCCTGGCAGACGTCGTTCTGCCCTACCCCTTGCTTCTACTTTCCCACCACTCCTTCCCCCTGTCCCACCTTCCCTCTGCCCCACGTTCCCCATGCCCCTTTACTCTAGCTCCAATTCTCCTACCGATCTCCTCCTGTACGATCCACCCCATCCTACTATCTTAAATACTACCCAGCGCGTTACTGCCATTCCTCCTTTCATTACCCCTCCTTCCCTATGATAACATACCCTACCTTCCATTTCCCTACCCCTATTCCCCCTGCCCCTCTTCCCCTTCTACCCCTTTCTCAACACTCACATTTTTCTTCCCCCATTCCCCTACCTCTTCTTCCTTTTTAAAAATAACCCGGCGCGTTGCTATACCTTTCCCCTACCTCTCCTTCCCACTACCACCCTTCTCACTACCTCTCCGTCCCCTGCCCCTACACCATGCCCCATACCACTTATTCCCCTCCCCCTTCACTCTATCTACCATCCTTTCACTCCAACTTCTCCCTGCCCCCTTTCCCATGCCGCCACGTCCCAATTAGCTCGTGGAGCGTAATGATCTCTGATTTGTTGAATTCGTCTCCGCCCGAATAGCAGAACAACTATCCACTACTTCCCGTGCCCCTCCCCCTTCCTCCTTTTAAAGTTAAATTGCTTAAAGCTTTGAGATGATTTAATTAAAAACACTGCCAATTAAAAAACAGCAAACTGAGAATATAAATTTTACGAAATAAAAATCAATTTGACAAAAAAATCATATGCAGTTGTTTTCGGCCTATAAATACAGAACTAAAAAAAAACTGTTTTCTAGCTGTCGCTGGTATGTGACTGATGCGAAAAATAGATAAAAACAATCTTTGATGCGGGCTATACATCGTGCTAAAATTTGTTCTCAATCGGTGTTCAATCATATATATACTTATGTGTATATTCTACCATGCGCGTTTGTTACTGACTAAGCAGCATTCTCTCTCTCTTGTTTGGCGTTGCCAGCATCATACACAATAACAACAACAGCTACAGCAGCAGCAGCCACAAGTACAGCAACAACATGCACGTATATGAAGATAGAGTACAGCAACAACAACAACAAAAAGATCGTATATGACGATAGAGCAGTGTGTACGACACAAAGACAAAGGATAGCGAAACTATATAGAAATGCGTTTTATCTCTTTCTCTCGCAACAGACATTTATAGTTGTCTCTTTTTCGTTATACTTTTCGTTTCAAAAAATCCAATTTACACCGTGCCAAACGAAGTTTCACGTCAATAATGCAGAAAAAACAAACGTTTAAAATAACAACTTTGTATTTCTTTCAACTTCGTGCAAAGGAAGGAGTGGCGAAAGGGCAGATCCAGAGGATGGAGTCACTTAAGTCGCCGCAATGCTGTTACCGTATCGAGAAGATTAACAGCTAATTTGTTTGGATGGTGGTTAAGTCTCTAAATCTAAATTGTGCTGTGTTTTGTTGCAATATGCTGACGTTGAATGTATAATAACTGGGAGTTAGATATTTTCATTCTCAATTTAATTTGGTGAATATTATTTTTATCCGGTTCCCTTTCCATATAGGTATATCCATCCATTATATATGTCAAATAGCACCCAGATCACTATTTTTCTGCCAATTCGCTGTTTAAATTCATTTGTGATAGTAGACATTGATTTGCCTCCAAATTGGCTTCTACCAACTATTTTGGCTAAGAAAATATGACATAACAATTTTTGAGGCAATTTAGAACATACTATAATATGAGTATGAGAAATAGTTACGTGCACAAAGCATAACCATCGATCACGACCGTACTTCACAGAATTCCTTTCCAGACATAACGGAAGTTTGTCATAAAATTTGAGCACAATGGGTAGGACCGTTCGGTGGATGTCTATAGCGAATAAACTTACATACAACATTGATTTTCACATATTTGCATATAAATATATTACAAATCCATAAATGTAATAGAAATCTTTTACTTTTCTTTGAGTTCGTATTTAGATTCTAAGCACCTAACAATGTAATCAAGTTCTTCAAATTGCCATACTTATGGCTTATTTGACTAAGCTGATATCTCACCGATTGCACAAACAGCCACAAACATCGACAGGCGGTTAGAAATCACTACTAAGTACAACAGCAAAATACCAACAGAAAGCTGACGCCAGTCGAAATTTAATTTTATGATATGGACCCTCAACGGTAGCATCATCTGCAGCAACATGTAGGAATTTGAGGAAACAACAGCATCAACTGTTTCCACTACACATCCGCGTTTAACTGCTGCATTTAACCTGTGACCTCTGCGAACATTTGTTGTTGAGCGTTGCTGTTGCTGGCTCTGCCGCTGCCGCTGCCACAGTTACTGCTACTGCTACTGCTACTGCAACTGCCACTGGAACTGCCTAAATGTTTGTCAAAGCGACAACTGCGCTAAGTCGAAGAAGTGTCAAAAAAGAAAAGCTGCAGACACGCTCCACTATGCATTCACAATGGCAATGGCAAATGTCTAGATGGGAATTCGCGTGGAGTATGTAACTAGTCAGGACAACATAAAATGCGCTGTTTACATTCTCTAATTTCGCTTGTTCATTGTCCATCCAAGCGTTAGTATGTTCCTCTGTTCATTCGTTCATGTTCATCCTGCGAGCCTGCAGCCTGCCTGCAATTTTCTTTATTTCATTCAATAGTGGCCAAGACCAGCAACAGCATCCATTGGAGTCATATGGCTGCCTACAGCAACAAAAAAAAAAAAAAAAAAAAAAAAAAAAAAAATAACCAGGCAACTTTAACACTTTCAGATCGACTGCAATTGTACAGCGGCTGTCAGGGCAACAGGCCGGCAGGCTGGCAGTCAGCATCTTTGCTTTTCATTTAGTTGGCAACATTTTTGTGTGTGAAAAGATTTCAAAGTAATGTTACATCAAGTGGAAAGCACTTGTTATTTGCAGAGATGCACATTCATACACACACACATACATACACACACACACACACACACACACACACACACACACACACACACACACACACACACGACCAGAGACCGACTGAAAAGACTGTGGTGCAGGACACCAGCAAGCCAATCTAAACATCGCAATTGTCGTTGAGCTTCATGGATACGAGTATCTTGTCTAAAGTTTGTCTACTGCGGATTGTTTGCTGCACTTGTTGTTGTTGCTGATGTTGTTGTTGTTGTTGGTATTGGTGTTGATGCTGTTGTTCTTGTACTAGTTGTTATTGTAATAAAACAACAACCTTGCCTAATTCACACAAATAGCAAATGTAAACGAATTTCCTGTGTTCATTACCAGCTTCTGTATATCGCTACCAACTACCAAGCAGCTCTACCTCCTTTTGTCCATATTAGAGCCTCTTTCAATTCTTTACAGACTCTATATTACCACTCTACCCTCTATTCTAAGTATAGTCTGGCTCTATTGGTTTTCACTTGAACTTTGCCATTGCAATTCGAACTGCTTCTTTTTTGTATTGTTGCTGTTGCTGTTGTTGTTGTTGTTCTTGTAGCTAATGTTGTTATTTTTACAACAATAACCACATACACTGGTCTTGCTACTTTTATTACCATGAGTACATGCAACTTAAGTCAGTTATTCGACTATTCGTTCATGTTGTTGTAATTCTATTGTGTAAGAAAAAAATTGAAAAAAAAGGCAGTTCTTAAAAAAAAAATGTTGCTAAGTTTAGATTTAGATAAGTTTGGAACAAATTTGGGTTAAATAATATGATTGTTAAATCCTACTATAATACTATAAATTCGAAAGTTTGTATGGATGTGTAAATGTGTGGATGTTTGTTGCTTTTGCACGCAAAAACTAATGAATGGATTTTAATATAGCTCATCTATCAGAATAATAATTAGGCTATAATTTATGAAGATATTGGTTAATTGAAAGCTGTTTTTGTTTTTGTTGTTGTAACAGCTTCGTTTGAGCTGCATCAGGAAATATATATATATATATACAGTTTATTATATATTAATGAATGTAATTGTGCAAAGTGTTTTTTGAATGTAAGAGATAGATAGACCGAAATACAACCTCAGGTTGCAAGGTCTAGGAAAAAAGCAAACTCAACTGGTCGTAACCAGAGGTCTAAGGGGCTCAATTGAGTCGAATGGGACGGGCAGTTAAACAAATGAATTGTATCGTGCGGTGATTGAGCGCATTCAGGGCAGCAATTAGTATTGCTTATGCCAATTCTTTCCCTGTAGCACGCGAGCATAACGCTCCATCCGGATCTTAACTATGCAAGTTTCGTCCTGGTGCTACGAGGGAGATGGTTTTCGCTCTCATTGATAGGGGGAGGTCTTCCACCTAATATAATATTGTCCCTATAAGAGCGTATAGCTTGTTCAGTTGCATCTTTATGCAATTGGGCTCTTCCAGAAGTATAGTCATACTCCTCTATGTTGCAATCAGTGATAAAGCGATTTATACTCGTCTTATATATCCTGATACCAGATCTTATTCGGGTATGCGCTGATGTACTGTCATACTCCTCTATGTTGCTATCAGTGATAAAGCGATTTATACTCGTCTTATATATCCTGATACCAGATCTTATTCGGGTATGCGCTGATGTAGTGAGGGTGCCATGGTACGGATGATCACGTCTGTACGCACCCAACAAGACTTGCTTCGAAATCAGTTCGTTATGTTGGTGAACAGGCAGTATCATCGCTTCATTATCATCGCTCCTCATGGATCATTTGCAGACAACCAGTGGCAGTCCTCAGCGCACTATTCTGACTTCTTTGCAGGCATTGCCATTGAGTCTTACTTAGGAAAGGGGTCCATACAGGAGCAGCGGCAAGCGCTTTCAACGATTATTTGTCTTGGTGGCATGAGCCGAGAATCTAAGCAATGGGTCAAATGTAGTTCCCAATATTATCGGGTACTGAACAGTAGGTATCCTTAGATCTCCAACAAAGACGTCTAGTTACATCCTCACCTCCTTAGTCCAGGAAGTGAAAATAGAGGTAGATGGCTTATGAGTTGAAAGCCTAAGGTTGCATTGAAACATTTAATAAATTGTCCAAATAGATATTAATTCTCGCACAGATATCATCTACATTCACGTCCGAGGATAAAACAGAACACTCATCTACATAGGTCACTAGTTCTATATGGGGAGGGGGAGGGGCATCTTTGTTAAAGGTTTAACAGAAGAGGAGAGAGAACCCCGATACGATAAACCGACCTCACACCCCTGAACTCAACGTGTGCCCTTCTACCATTAAGATAGTTCAATAGCCAGCGTTTCGTTTTATCGGGTAGTGAGGTGGAGTCCAGGTCTTGAAACAAGATTGCATGATCAACTGCGTCAAATGCCTTGTTCAAGTCTAGAGCCACCATCACTGTGCGTTCGCATGGCCTCGGCTTATTAAGTCCATCATCTATAAAAGTTGTGATTTCGCTTAGTGCTGAAGTCGTACCACGACCTTTCCTAAAACCGTGCTGATGAACTGCTAGAAGGCAGTGTTCTATCATTGAAGGAAGTAATAATGACTCAAGAACTTTCCGATATGGGCAGGTGAAAGAAGAGATATGGGCCTATAAGAGGAACCAGCTTCACTGCCAGGTTTTAAGAGAGGTACAATCAGGGACATCAGGGACAATTAGCTGGGAAATGGATAGGCTTAACACATGCGTGAGGTACACTACCGCTATAAGCCCAAGATGCTTCAGCATCAGCATTGAAATGCCGTCTGGGCCGAGTGCCTTGGATGATTTTGCTTTCCCTAAAGAAGCAAGAACCTCCTCACATGTAAAATCCACCAAATCTTCATGTCCTTTTTTCCTTCTAATGTGACGTATGGATTTACGCTTTAACCTGTTCTGCTGCACGAACTGTCTGCAGAAATAGGTGGCACTTTTTTGACGATCCTATTTGCAGTCCCTCAAATGTGACAGATGAAAGAGCTCTATTCTGCGGTACACCAGATTTCTTTTTAATAGTGTTCCACAAACTTAGCGAACCCGAGTCACAATTATCCAAGTGCTCTAGCCATTTTGCCTTTCTATGTTCGGCAACGAGATTATTCACATTGCGTGACAACAAGGTAATACGACTGGCACCCGGATCATTGGCACGATTTTGATCACGCAAGGTCACTAAGCGTGCAGCTTCCGCTGGAAAGCCTGGCCTAATAATAGGAAACCTGCCAGCAGGAATATACCTCTTTTCAGACTTGGTGATCGCGTCTCTAAGAATTCTTTCACCTACCTTAACATCATTGGGAGGTTTACATCGTGTAAACTCAGTCCAGTCAGTCCCATTGTAGTTCACAAAGTCTCGACGATCCGATTCAACAAAATTTTCCGAACGAGTAATGCTAATTACAATAGGGATATGGTCCGAGCCCAACGATATATTAATCGACCACGCAGAGTATGGAATAAGCGATTCACTGACGACAGTTAAATCAGGGGAGCTGGATGTGGTAGTACTCATCCTGGTTGCACAGTCCTCATTGAACGTACAAAAAGGAGAGCTGTCTATTTGGTCCGCTATACTTATACCCCTAAGGTCATTTCCTAACTCCGAGAACCACATCTCATGGTGTGCATTGAAATCACCGAGAATAACTCTATGATCATCTTGCAGGACATGGCTCAAAATCGGATTATACCCAGGGTCGCAGCTGTTGACTGGTGGAAGATATAAGTTCACAAACTCAATCTCGACATCTCCGGACTTTACAGCCAGACATTGTGTCGATGAATGCCAGTCCTCCTCCACTGTTCCTGTCTCTGTCCTGCCTGACTATATTAACGTCAGCAACAGATGCCAGCCGACATGAGTATGTGAGCTTGGTCTCTTGCGCTGCTGCAATTAAGACGTCATGACGCTCCATGTAGTCCACAATCTCAGCCACTTTCCCACGCAGACCATTACAATTGAGCTGCATAACTCTAAAAGAGTTAAACCGCTGCTCAATTTATGGACTGAGAGCACGCATAATTTGTTGACGAGGCGGCGGGAGGATTGGCCAAGACTGCGTAGAACTACATGACGCTCGCACGGGTAACCGGGACACAGGTGGGACAAGCATATTTCTATGTACAGATAGCATGACGCTAAGAAGTCAGCAGTCCAATCTCTATGAGATCTTAGAACAGTGCACCTCCTCATATCACACCAATTGTGACAGCCGTTACATCGCACAGATAAAACATTGCGATGTATCTGATTGCCACAAACGGAGCATACCCAGCTTGCAACGGCAGCTGCTTGTGACGAGGTAGTTTTTGCAGTTGTGTTAGATGTGGGTACAACAACTGTGCTATCACTGGTATCAGAATTACAGTTACCTAAGCAGCAGTTAGCAACGAATTGCTCTGTCCAGTTACTATGAGATTGGAGGCCCGAACAAGATCTCAGGTGGCACCATCTGCCACATCTAGAACACTGGACCGAGGTTGCATTCCTGAAAATCATTCTCCCACAAACAGAGCAGAACCAGCAGAACCGACAAAACTGTTGAATCCATATAAAAAATTTTACATATATATACCTGATACAGCCACTTGGAATGAGTTGGACAAACTTTGACTGCACGAATCTTCTTGTGGTTAGATATACTTACAACAAGTTATTTCATTTTTATTTAAATTTTTATTAAATTATTTAAATTTAAATAGGTAGTCATTTGATAATTTGCTAAGGGGAAAAAATACTAAGAATTATGCCGAGAAAGCGTAAGTCTAATCTTTCACAGAGTTCTCATAAAGCTCAAGCTATGAGAGTTGCTAGACGTGACGAGACATTTCCACAAGCTGAACTACAAAGGCTTGAACAGGCATCGCAAGAGGCAGCACATAGAGCTGATGAACCACCAAAACAGTCCAAAGCCCGGCGTTAGCAGCATGCTGAATATCTGGCTTCTCAACGGGCTGCTGAGATATCAGAACAATTACATACTCGGCATCAACAGAACGCTCAATATATGGCATCACAACGAGCTGATGAGACACCAACTGCACTATCCGAAGATATCTTGCATAGATTTGAAAGGATGGATCAAGTCGACAATCAACTATGTTTCAATGAAGCTCTGGGTCTAATCGAAGACAAAAGAATAACGATTTCTTTAAAGAAGTTGTCCGCCTTAGGTATGCCTACACCACAGCGTCGAGGAGAGCTGTCGTGCGATTTGTTCAATGAACTACGCTACGATACCACGTTGTTAGATGCTCAGATCAGCGAAACAGAGCCACGCCTGCTACCCGAGCAAAAAGACATTTATGACAAAATATTACAACGAGTTGAGCGTGGTGACGGTGGCCTTTTTTTCTTGATGATCCGGGCGGAACAGGAAAAACTTCTTTGATTAATTTGCTTCTAGCAAAAATCCGTAGGGATCGTAATGTGGCATTAGCTGTGGCTTCATCTGATATCGCCGAAACATTACTGCCCGGTGGACGGACGGCAAACTCTGTTTTTAAATTACCCCTTAATCTGGCCAGCGAAGAAACCCCAACGTGCAACATTATTAAGAGAGGCGCCCGCGGCGCCCTGTTACAACAATGTAAGCTGATCGTATGGGACGAGTGTACTATGTCACACAAACGCGCCATCGAGGCGCTCGATCGCTGTCTATAAGACATACAAAGCAATAGAAAGTTAATGGGTGGTGAGGTAGTATTATTGGCAGGGGATTTTAGACAGACATTACCTGTTATCGAGAGAGGTACTGCAGCAGTCGAAATTAACGCATGCCTGAAAGCATTTCACCTGTGCACCAAAGTTGAAAAGTTTTATCTCACCACTAACATACGAGTCTACTTAGTCTGTGGAGTTCCTAGACTTTTTGGATTTATCCGGGGTGCTATCCCATAGGTTGTAATTAAAGGTAGGAGTATCCGTTTTGTTAATGCGCAACTTGAACTCGCCAAGATTGTACAACGGTTACGAGTCACCGAACTAGAAAGTAATATTGTGAAGGCCACAATCTTAATTGGCGAAGCCAAGGGAGACAATGTGCTTATACCACGCATCCCAATCATACCTAATAACTTACCATTTAATTTTAAGCGCCTGCAGTTCCCATTAAAAGTTGCATTTTCAATGACTGTCAGCAAATTACAGGGTCAAACCATAAAGGTAGCAGGAATACATTTGGGCACGCCATGTTTTTCCCACGGTCAGCTCTACGTAGCTTGCTCACGCGTTTCTACATCGCAAAATCTCCAGAGAAAAAAAAAACATTTTACGTAGTTTATAGAAGTGTATTGCAGTAACTACCTATTTAATTATATACAACCTTTGAATAAATATTATGAATCATCATCAAAAATCATCTCAGTTTCAATTAACATACTTTAAACTTAGAACAAGGGCATCCAGTGGATTCGAGAATTAACAATTCGATCCACTGGAAAATGATCATTTCTGGGACCAGCGACGCGGGCCGGGACAGCTATTTCATAGATAAATTATAAAACTGATTTGACTTAAGTATGCGAGTATATAAATATATCTCATTCTTCTTATTCTTCGCTTATTAGGTTAAATATCTGTATTTCTTGATCAGTGGGTGCTTATGACACACTTGACGGCTGCATCACTTCTACTGAACTAGAGATACATTTGCAGGCGTTGCTGGACTCAAAAGCTCAAAAGATTTTAAAAACAGTGAACAGTATAAGTGCGTTAAACATGACGAGTAGGAACATAAATTCGAATTTGCAAATTTGTTATATTTATTTTTAGAAAACTCCTTAACTTCTTAGTTGTGAATGTAACAGGCACCGCAATGCCTGCCAGACCCCAGAGTGTATACATATTCTTGATCCATATCGATACATCTATTTTCATCTGTATGTTTGAAAAACGAGTTCACGGAGACTATAAAAGATAAAAACTCCAAACTTGGACTTTTTTTTTTTTTTCTGATGGATGCCGAGCTCCTCCACAATACGGCTCAATATTCTTTACGTGGACATTTTTCTATGTTAACCGTAATGGCTCCTTTTAATTCTAACCATTGGTAAGTCCAACGTAGACCTTGTCTTAAGTTGTAAGCAGGGATTAGTACCGGAAACGTTAACCGAAATTAACCGATTCCAATTGAGAACCGAAACCGGAACTGATATTTCTATTTTTATACCATTCATACATAGTGTGAAATGGTATTATCAGTTTGTCTGAAAGTTTGTCTGTCCACATTAAAGGAGCCATCGTAGACCCCATAAAGTATATATATTCTTGATCAGCTCGACGAGATGAGTCGATCTAGCCATGTCCGTCAGTCTGTACGTCGTCTAACTGTCTGTCTGTATGTTGTTGCGCATTTTTTGGGCACCAATTTTTACGCTATTCAGTTGAAAATTTACACACACACTTCTAATTATTGCAGTTTAATAGAGTATCAAAATTTTAACCGCCACGCCCACTATTTCAAGGTAGCCCCCATACAAACCCACCGCCCACTTTTGACTTTTTGTATGAAAAACTTTTTTTTGTTGTAGTCAATGTCAACTTAATATTTGATATGGTAGCTTCAAGTAGACGGACACTTCACATATACATTAATGGGATCCGCCCACTGATTAGGGTAGCCCCTATACAAACCTACTGCCCAATTTTGTGTTTTTGTATGAGAAACTTCATTGTTAAAGTCAATATTAGGTTGAAATGCGACGTGGTGCCTTTTAATGGACAGCCGCTTAACATACATAGACTAATGAGCGTGTCCCGCCTACTTTTTGGGGAAGCCCCAAACAAGCTCACCTCCCACTTTTGGTTTTTTTCTAAAAAAAATTCTTTATTTAAATTAATATTTGTTTCAAATTCGATTTAGTGAATTTTAATTGACAACTGCGTCATATACATATACAAATGGACGTGTGCCGCCCACTTTTTGAGGTAGTCCCATAAAAATCCACAGCTCAATTTTATGCATTTGTACAAAAAACGTAACTATCAACTTGAAATTCGATATGACGGCATCTTATAGTGGGTCGCTTCATACACATCTACTAATTGGCGTGCACCACCCACTTTTTGGGGCACCCCCTTTTTAAACCCCTCACATTTATGTTTTACAATACGATTTAAAATTTCTTCTGAATGGTTCGGTTCAACCGAAGTTAACGTTTTTTCTTCTTTTCTTTTTTTTTTTGTTGTGTCAAGAATTTTAATTCCAAAATAAATTGTAACCGGTAAAGAAGCTTATACCGAAACACACGTTTCGGTACGTTTCGAAACCAAAACCGAAATACATTTCGGTTTTATTCCCTGGTTGAAAATAATCTTTCTTAGGTTTTATATTAATTTTGTAAGGTTTTTGTATCTTCCATTTTTTCCTAAAAAATATAAGTATGTATATACTTCAGAATTTATATACTTCAAAATTTATATTTCCAGAATGTTGCTTAAATGCCTTTTACATAGAAGATTTAGAGCATTTGTGCATGCCTTCGTCATTGAAAAGGGATAATATAAATGGTTCTTTTTCTGATTCTTTTGCAATGCACATTCTTTGGAAAATTAGTAAAGGATTAATCGGCTTATTATCTAGCGTTACCCCAGATATTTAACTTTATTGCTTAGATCCACTGCAGCCACTCCGAGCCTGATCTCTTTTAAGCTTTTTTTTCTAATTAATGGTCGTTTTGGCAGGGTTGATGTTAAGTCCTACCATATCGCACCAATCTTGTGTGATTTTGAGTCCTCTGTTGATTATTTCACAGAGTGTCTCTTTAAACTTCCCACTTGCTATTGTGACGATGTCGTCTGCATACCCTGATAGATAGGTGATCTGTTCATAGTCTGTTCTTCGTGTTAAATGTTTAAAAAAAAGAAAAAAATTGACAAAGTAAAATTAAATCTTATTCTTCAGTACTGATTGGTCAATTTTGGAGGGTTGCACTAATATTTTGACACAGTACTGAATATTTTCTATTCAACTATTTTCCAGTAGTTTGACAGTTGTATTCCTTAGACAACTGTCATATCTACTGATTTTGGTAAAGCATTTGACAATGTTTGTCATAATCACCTTATATACAAACTAAAGACTTCCTGACTTTTTCCTTTTTTTTTTATAAATTGGATACTGTGCTACCTCGTAATGTCAAATTATGTTTGTCGTATTCTGAAACATGACAAATGATTTGTTTTAAGTTATTCGCAAACTTTAATCATATATGCTGCGTTGCCTGTTACAACTGAAGTAACTTTGTATAGAACATACCACTCCAAGAGTGCAGCATGCTGTGAATGTGCGATATTTTGTGAAGATTGGTCAATATCTTCCAGTAGTTTGTTAGTTGACAATACCACTGACCGTAATTTTAATTCGCTTGTGATGAAATGACATGTTACAGTCAAGTGATAATCATTTGATCGTGAGATCCACCCATCACTTGTTGTACTCCACGCTACAAAAAATGCTTCTCAGTAGCATATTATTTAAAGTGGGTCTTCTGGGAAGAGTATACTGGATGTCTTGAAAGTGCACAAAATCCAGGAAGCCTATGTCTTCAACGATTTGAAATGATTTTCATTTTCGATAGTATCGTTAGTGAAAAAAAAAACTGTCGATAGTGGCGCACAAAAAAAACTATCGATACTATCGATAGTTTTCCAGCTCTAGTTTCCACTGCTATGAATTATAAATTTACATTTAAAACATAATAGCACTTATAATTCGCAAACAGTTTTTACACATTCTTCTTTAAGTGAGCGGTATAATTTATTTATTGCATTAATTTTTTGGTTTCATTCGATTTTTGTTATATAATATTTAGCTTTATTTTACTACCTTACTATCTAATTATATTCTTGCTAAGGGAGTTCGTTTCGTCAGTACTTATACCTCAGCTTTGTAGAGGAAAGATGCCAATAATTTGAAAGGCTATTATGTTTCGTTTTCAATTTTTTTTTTCTCGATCAGTAAATATATTATCAACGTATGATTATTGAGTCTTCAAAAAAAAAAAAAAAATGTGTTATTACAGTAAAGTACAAATAAACCCTAAGTCCTGCACCAATTGCAATGAGCAACGATACAAAGGAAACGATTTTCCAGTTGAAGTATGCAAATCTATGCATTAAAATTCTACTTGCAGGAATAGAGCGACTATTGTGACCGCCTTTATACATCACTGTGAAACAACATATTAAATCGCGAAGACGAATTCTTTCAATGCTTGAAAAACGTATTTCAAATTGTCCTGAATTCTGTAAAAAGGAATTGTTAACAGTTGTTTAGTAGTTAATCCTTTGGAATATTGGTAAGAATGTCTTAAAAATTGCATTTTCTACTTTACCACCATAATATCACAGTCATTTGGTATTTTTACCTGGAGTGTTTTCAGGGAGTTTTGAAAATGGGTAATTTTACATATTTCGATATGCTCTTTCCGAATTTCAATTTTACCGCTTGCTCGGCCATATTGGAAAAATGGCGCCTAAAATCAGTTTTTTGATATCTCCTTTCCGTCTCACGTTCCATGATAAAAACATTTACATACATACAAAATGAAACTAGAGAAAATTTCATACAATTTATGTAATACATTTTTTTTTCGTCAATTTATTTATGTTTTGGCATGAGTCCCGTAAAATATAGTTCAACACTCGTTTTGGCATAAAAACTTTTTTCACACCACTTTGAGATCGAAAAATCACAGACCGAAATTTCTTCTACATTATCCGAGATAGGATTATCAGCTTCATTGCAATCCTCTTCGTTCTCGCTTTCATCATATGTTTATTCAAAAATTGTCTCCGTTTCTTCCACTTCGTCACTATCTTGTGATGGAACTTGCTAATTATCACAGGTGCCACTACAATGTGTGCATATAACGAAGCACTTTAACCCTGCCTTTCTGCATCCACAGGCTTTCTGACATCTCTTTTTGCATTTGCAAGACATAAGCTTTCCGGAGCTGGGGGCTCGAGTATGGTGACAGGAATTATCACGTTCTTGTTTTTTTTTTTCATCCCCATCGCTCTGCATTTTATTCATTCCCATACCACTGCTGAACCTGGTGATAGGTCATTAATTGTCTTACAATCGTTTTTAGTACATAAAAAAATTCCGAAAAATGTATTTGATTGATTTCTGTGACATTGGTATTGGAGATTTGGTTCCGATCAATGGATCGATCAATAAGGATCAATATTTGCAATTTTAAATGAGCATGCATTTAAATCAGGTGACAAATCGATTGGGCAGTCCTTTGTGTTACAGAATGACAATGTCCCATGTCTCAAGGCAAAGATGATTACTCAATTTTTTCAGGATACTGGAGTAAATATGTTAGACTGTGCACCTCAAAGCCCTGATTTAAGTACAATTGCAAATGTATGGGCTTATGTTATGAGAAACAGAAGTCCCTATTTAACAAGAGCACGCGAAGAGACAATTACTGAGGTATAATCTCTGTGGAGGGATATTTCTCCAGAAACCCTTAAACATTTGGTAAAATCAATGCCAAATAGATTACAAAAGGTCATTAATGCTAAAGGAGGATTTATTTTCTATTAAGTTAAGCATTTTCCATTTGTAATTTATGCATTTTGATCTCTTAACAATAAAATTTGATTTTGTCAAAATACTTTTTTCCCTTAGATTTAAGTATTTCTTGCATTTTTGTTTATGAAAAAATGTATGCGTGAAGAAATATATAAAATATTTATCTTTTCTACTGTTATTAATCCCTATTTTATGTAAGTAATGAAAAAAAAAACGTCACTACTTCTCTCAGTTTATCATAATAAGCGATCAAACTTTGCACATTGCTTGGTCAAAATACTTTTTCCGACCATTAATGACACTAAATGCTGCTGAAGGGCTCAGCACATCTTCTTTCCTTATTCACTATCAAATTGTGAGAAGGCTAAGAACTATACTTAGAGATGTCTATCTGCTAGTGCTGACGTAATTGTTTTTACTGAAACATGGCTTCAACCACATATTCTGAATACTGAATTATTCTGCAATAATTTTTCTACATTTAGAAAAGAACTATCTTTTTTGTTAAAATTTCTTTACATGATTTTAACATACCTATATATCAAGTGCTCATATAGCCTGCCTTCTTCGGAAATGTGTATTTAATGGTTGCATGTAACTGCACTTAACATATAGCCACCCTTTTACTTGATTGAAATCATATTTTAGTCAATTTTAATTCACCCAACATAAGTTGGTCAATGTTTGTTATTCTTCTAAGTATGTTGGATGCATCTGCTAACCATGATTTTCTTGATAGCCTTCTTGATTTGTCCTTGCTCCAGCGCAACAATATTTGTAATATTTCAGGTCGTTTTATTGATTTAGTCTTTGTTTATAATGGCTTTGATATATCTGTTAATATGATTCCTCCGATAGCGCTGCCTGAGGACAAATATCATTCTACTATACAGGTATCTTTTCAGCTCGAAAACGTTCCCTGTTCAGGTGATAATGATTATTATTATTTATTATGGGGACTGCGACCTAAAAGGTATATTGTAGTAGGACAACTGAGTTAGATGACCTGCCCTAAGCCTATATGTTGAATGAATCTTAGTACTTTCTTAGGTTCCATACTTCACAGTTGCTCCTTTCTAATAAAGTGATTACCTAGCGTCTGCAGTCAGCTTCACATTCAGCAAGAATGTGAAGAGGGGTCTCCTCTTCGTTGTCACAGAATTTGCATTCGGTGAGTTATGTATCCCCAAAACATATAAATGTTTCATTAATCTACAGTGGCCTGTTAGCATTCCTAATTTGTTGCTACCTAGTTGAAGCATAGTTTTCGTTCTTCTCGGGTTGTAACCCCCTAGAAGTAACTTTGCATGTCTTAGTCCTTGGCTTGTAGCCCAGTGTTGTTCTTTTCCAATATCCTTCTCCTTGCGCATTACTTCCGATATAGTATGTCTCCCGATGCCACAATACGGCTCAGGTCCTATCAATAGCGTTGCCGCTCCTTGTCTTGCATGCTTGTCCGTTTGTTAATTTCCTGGAATATTGTTATGACCAGGCACCCAGAGCAGAGATACTCTGTTCTGTTCACCTAGTTTTTCCAATAGACCATTTGCTTAAAGCACTATCTTTATCCTAACTACGTTGGAGCTAAGTACGTTCGACGCAGCCTGGCTATCTTAGAGAATAGCGATATCACAGTTGTGATAGCCTCTGTCTAGGTTGAATTGTGTACATCTGATTATAGCGCTCATCTCTGCTTGGAAGATACTTTTGTGTTTTTCCAATGACTACCAGTAGTGAGTCCTAGGGCCTACTACTCTTAGTCCTGTACCATCTTCCGTCAAGGATCCGTCCGTATACCACTTGAGGGTGTGTGGTTTTAGTACATATGAATTTTCCGACGTCCACGATTTTTTGTCGGACCACTTGATGATAAAACTCCGATCAAATACTTTCCTCTGTGGCATTTTGTCTCCTGGTATGAACATAAGGGATGCATTCTTCGTCCATGTATGGAGACGTTTCAGATAGATCCGCGAGGTAACTTTATTACCCTTGACTAATAGTCTTAGAAGTGTTCGATATCCAGATGGAGTGGTGTCAAATCCCGCACACAAGTATTGCCTTTGTGCATTTTCTTATGGTTTCTTCCATGTGTGCTTTCCATACGAGCCTACTATCTAGCGTTACCCCCAATGGTCGTTTTGGCAGGGTTGATGATTTTGAGTCCTCTGTTGATTATTTCACAGAGTGTCTCTTTAAACTTCCCACATACCCTGATAGATAGGTGATCTGTTCATAGTCTGTTCTGCGTGTTAAATGTTTAAAAAAAAGAAAAAAAATTGACAAAGTAAAATTAAATCTTATTCTTCAGTACTGATTGGTCAATTTTGGAGGGTTGCACTAATATTTTGACACAGTACTGAATATTTTCTATTCAACTATTTTCCAGTAGTTTGACAGTTGTATTCCTTAGACAACTGTCATATCTACTGATTTTGGTAAAGCATTTGACAATGTTTGTCATAATCACCTTATATACAAACTAAAGACTTCCTGGCTTCTTCCTATTTTTATAAATTGGATACTGTGCTACCTCGTAAGCAGATCTCAAAAAGTTTTATTTAATAATAATTTAAGGTAGTAATCTTGGTCCATTACTTCTTGCAATATTTATAAATGATCTGCCTTTAGCAATCAATCATGCTCATACACTAATGTATGCGGATGATGTCAAATTATGTTTGTCGTATTCTGATGTTTTTCAGCATAAACTATTGCAAACTAACCTTAACATCTCTAAATGCAAATGCATGACAGTTTATCGCAGAAATCTGTATATACAGGGGTGCCACAGAAATCGATAGCGATTTGGCTACTAGTGATTTGCCAAATCGCTCAAAAAATTTCACCATGCCACAGAACTTCGAGTGAATTTTATAGTCTTTTCACAAACCTTTTCGAACTTAGCAACAAAGGGTAGACACCACGCAAGAATAAATTAGACAAATGTTTGTTCCGCATTATTATTGGGTTTTTTTTTTCAGTACCATAATTGTTAATTTACAGTGATATTTAGTCAAATGCAGGTTAATTACATTTATGTGACTTTATTTTTAAAGTTTCCAAGTAAAAACATTTGAATTTATTGCCCGCCAAAATGAAAAGTTTACCTGACAACTCTAGCAGCTGTGCGCCAACTGAACGGTAGTACTTAAATAGCAACAAAAAAGAATCGTTTTGAGTTGCCACCTAACCGAACTAAAATTGTCGCAAATTCTTTCGTTAAATGCACAATAAATACGCGTTCGCTTGAGGTTGCAATAATTGCGATTAAAATTAATTATTTTTAGCTTTGTTTTAACGCAAACAGCAGCATGCTATCTACTTAATAAATAAGATCGAAAGCCTTTCTAAAAAAAAAATTGCAACAGTGAAATGCAGATAACTTGGCTGTCGGCGGTGAATGGCAAATTCAAATTCAACTAGTGGCGAAGTTGATAGTTGGTTTAGTAAAATGGTAATTTATAAATTAAAGCATATGAAAAATTAATTGTTAAGATGTAAATTAATCAGAGATTGTACACCCTATCTGCAACAATAGGTCTTTTTTATTTACAAAATGTATATTAGATGCGTATTTAGTCAAATCTCTAGCTCAATTTCAGGCGATTTGAAATTCGAGTGGAACTGATTCCCTGATATCGTACTTTTTAATCAGTCATAGCCTTTGTTGAGAATTTCGTTGCAATGATTTATGTCTTCTTATTAACTCTAAATTGAGCTATAACTATCATATTGTTGATGTGGTAACTAAAGCAAAAGGTGTTATTGCCTTGATAAAGTGTTGGTCTAAGGAATTCGATTACCCTTATACAAGTAAATTTCTGTTTACTTCACTTGTTCGTCCGATTTTAGAATTTGCATCTTGTCTTTGGAACGCACATAATGCTTCTCATCAAGAACGTATTGAGTCAGTTCAAAAGTAGTAGTAGTAGTTCGACCCTATCGCTTGAAATAATTGATCTTCCAACCCTGTCTGTTCGACGTTCGACGTTCGATGCTCTCTGTTGTCTTTGTTCATAAAATACTTTGTGGTGAAGTTGATTCACCGAACTTGCTCCGAACTTCATTTCTTGGTGCCCCCTCACGATTTACTCATAACTATATGCATTTAAGGTTTTTACATTGCACAACAAATTATGCATATTCTGTAACGGGAGCACAATGGTACTTGGGAAGATGGTATTTCAGATATTCAGCTGTAAAAAGACTAAATAATACTTAGTTTATTTAATAAAAAAGAAAATATATAGTATCTGGGTTGATAGGTGATAGAAATCACTTCCACTTCAATTTCAATTAATCATGATACAGAGCTCATTTTCTAGCGAATTTACATATCGTCTGTAATTGAGCTAGAGATTTGACTAAATACGCCTCTAAACTACATTTTGTAAATAAAAAGGACAATCGTTGCAGATATTTTTTTTTTAATTTCTTAATTTCCTTTTCATTACACCTGTCAGTTAGACATTAAGTAATTATTATAATGTTTGATTGGAATACAGAAAGTTTGACCAGAGTCATAAAATTCATGTTACTACATTAATACAAGTTTCAATCGTTTGCTTTGTTGTCCTTCTGTACGCGATATACGCCTGAGGTCATTATTTTCGTGTGTGGAAAGTCGAAGCATGTGTTTTTGGCTGCATTTGCGAATCGTCTCGGCTACGGTGTCTATATTAAGGTCTCGGTGAATAACATCATTGGACATAACTACCATGGAGCATTTGTAATTATTCTTAATATTTTGTTCTGCGCTCTCTGTATTACTTTAATATTAGAATTGCTGTCTGTACCCCAAATGTCGGCACCGTATTTGTATATCGGGATGAACATAGCCTTATATATTAGAATTTTGTTGTAAAGCGTTAGTTTTGATTGGCTATCCAAAATCCAATAGAGTTTATATCTCCTTTCGTTTCGTTTTTTAATTGTATGGTATTTCCAGATTAATTTATTGTCGATACTGAAGCCCAGATATCTAGCGTAGTTGGAAGGGTTGATTTGGATGCCGTTAATTGTCAGTGTATTTATGATAGGTCTTCCAAGGTTGGGTATTCAAATTGATTTTTATACTTGAGCATACCATTATATATTTACATTTACCGTCGGCTCGCCTACCACGCCTACAATGTACATAGGTATTTGTCGCCTATTTGCATACTTTTCAATATTGGAAATCATCTGTACGGAATATCGTAGAACTGATATTGGTCATCAATGTCATCTATAAAGTGATCATAATAAAAGTGATCAAAAAACTGAAAATACAAAATGAGAAAGTTGGCAGGGCATTTCAAAGTCGTGAACTCAAGACAACATCATTTTTGGTTTTTCTTCTTTTTTTAAGTCAACATTACAATTAAATTTTTAACTGAGTCATATATTATAATTGGTATGAGGAATATTCACTCAAGACATGTTTTTTTTTTTTCATTATCCAAAGGCCAGTGCTAGTAAATAAGTAAATAAATATAATGCTTTCTTTTCATAATAAATTTGTCTTTCATATTATTTTTGAACTCTTCACACATTCTCTTTGTAGCATTAAATTTTTTTAACATAGTTTGTAACGCATCATTTGTACATACATATGTGTATATTCTACCATATTTTCTACTGACTATGCTGTATTCTTTCTCTCTTCTTTGACGTTGCCGGCATCAAACACAATAACAACCACAGCTACAGCAACAGCAGCCACAAGTACAACAACAACAACACAACAAGAACGTATATGACGATAGATTACAGCAACAACAACAACAAAAAGATCGTATGTGACGATGGAGCAGTGTGGAAGTACGAACCATAGCACAAAGAGTAGACAAAGGATAGGGAAACTATATAGAAACGCGTTCTATCTCTTTCTCTCGCAGCATAAATTTATAGTTGTCTCTTTTTCGTTACACTTTTCGTTTCAAAAAATCCAATTCACACCGTGCCAAAAGAAGTTTCACTTCAATAATGCAGAAAAAACAAACGTGTCCAATAACAACTTTGTATTTCTTTCAACTTCGCGCAAAGGAAGGAGTGGCAGAGAACAAGGGAGAGCCGCGTACAACATCGCGGGGACCATCTAATGTTTCAATAAAAGTTTCAAAAATATTCAAAAAACAACAGTTTTTTATTTAAAAATCAAATCCGGCGTAAATCCTGAGGCACCCTTTATATAGATATGTATGAATATGTATTTTTTATAGATTTGTATGAAATTTTTTGTGTATATTTGGTAGATCTGTGAATAGGTCGTAAGCTATTTTTTATACCCCTAAGTGATAAGGTGAGATTACAACAAAAAACATTTTCTGTCAAATTGATTTTTCTTATTTTAATTCGTAAAATTTATAATCAGAGTTTGCTGTTTTATAATTAGTAATATTTTTGATTAAATCATCTGAAAGCTTTAAAAAACTCAGCTTTATCCCGCATGGTAAAGGGGGCAGGGAGAAGTTGGAGTCAAAGGAAAGGAGGTAGGCAGATGGGCAGGGGAAGAAGGGGTATGAGACGTAGTGGGAGGGGAAGATTTGATAGGGAAAGAGGTGGTAGGGAAAGGGGCATGGTGAAGGAGGGGCAGGGGAGTGAGAGATAGGGGATAGGGCAGCAACGCGCCGGGTTCCTTTTAAGATAGAGGGATGTAATGTTCTATACAAGTTAATGGGATCGAAGAGCTCCGCACCCCACCGCGCGCTATATAACACTAATACGCAAACACACACACACACACACACACACACACACACACATATCTATAGCTTTCACAAGCCAATGCTTCACAAGCCGAACGATTAGTGCGCTTGTTCAGGCGGAACGTGATGGGCATGGCACTTTCGTATTTGGCGGCGTTCATCGATTTAATAGACGTTATCACGTCAAAAAATGAATATGCTACGTTGTTATTATTATTTTTAATTGTTGGCCGTTCCCGGTTCCGTCCCCTGGATCCGCTAATGACTTAACAGTTAAGGTATTCATACGGTCGTGCAATATTACATCAGTGCAAAAATGCAAGAAAATGTTGCCCAACCAACAACAATTTCCAATAAAAAATCGTGTACTACTTTTCTCGACCCAGACCATTGACCAATAATTTATTTGTATCGGTGCAAAAAACAGTGCTCCAATGTATCACGAATATTTAGCAAGCTTCAGCGCGAATTTTGTATTTTTACGTGCTTTTGGTATTTTTTATGTAATAACAACAACTTCTCGCCGATGGCAGCAGCCTATCTGAAAATTTTAAAATCAAAATGAAAAATTTCAACTGAATTCGTTGCAGTTCTATATCTTAAGTAGTTTTATTCACTTTATACTCCAATAATTTGTTTTTAATACTTTTTCGTGTAATTTTCTTCACAAAAATGTAATAGCAAAGTTTAAACAAACCAAAGTCTTAAGCAGCTTTATTTAGCACAAGTGCTCACGACGCCGCTTGTGCAGTTTTGCACTTCTTTTGTTGTTGCAAGACCTTGTGAATACCTTAAGTATGCTTTTAGATGCTTTTTCTTTCTCTTGTTTTCTTTTCGTTTTTGAATTTGAGATAAAGATGAACAAAAATATTTACTATCAGATTGAACTGACCGTACACAAACCATTTTGTCTTGTGTGAACCTTATTTTAACAGTTAAATACGCGCATGCGTGTCTAGTATAAAAGGGCATTCACACACACGAAGATAGAGATACATAATGGTTTTCTGCTACCATCAAGAAACTGCGTGATTTAGTTGCCTAAGAAACTTCTTGGTGAAACTTTTGTTTGAGTATCTTGTATCTTGTTGCCACTCGACTTGTCGAACCTTCCATCCGTGGTTGTATATATGTGTATGTGTGTCTGCTAATCAATCAAACTGCCACCACAACCTACTGCTGCTGTTTTGCTCTACTCCATTCAAAATTCCATTTAACTTCAAGCTGCCAACGGGTTTCGATGACCGCGGTGCGTTGTTTTACAAATATTTTCAGTCGTTCTTTGTTTTTTTACGCTCAATGCACACATACCGTGGTCATGGTCTTGTGTGTCTGTTCATTTCTCTGCAGTTGCCACTTATTGGCTTTTGTTTTTTAATATGTCTGACTTTTAAACCCTTTTCGGTGTTACTGATGCGCGGTGCTGCGGCCATTAAATTTGATAACTACTTATTTGGCCAATAAAATTAACCTACCTCAAGTTGGCAAAGATGAGTAGAGCGGTAAACAGTAGTAAACAAAAAATAGTATTGCATATATATTGTTCTTGTTGCAGTTGCGATGGCATTAATGAGTGCAACAAGTGGGCAGTGCCATTATTTTGTACAAACAGCAATAAATTGCACATTTATGCCGCCAGCCAACTGCATAACTCCCGCTATAGCAAGAGCCATGCCATCCTAAAAATGGCGCAACAAGTGCAACTGCCACATGAGGCATTTATTTAAGTACTTTTCAGCACAACTGACCACATTCAATTCAGCCGCATTTAATATGTGTACACAACTGTCTAACCAGTCCAGTCCAATCCAACCCAATCCAATCCAATCCAATCGGATGCGTTCCAAATTCATGTGACATTGACGACCACCGCTAAATTGAATGGAATCCAGGATCAACGCGCATCGCCAGCAAATAAATTAGCAGCCGTAAAGTGTTGACATTTATTGTCAGTCGCAACACTTGCAATACTAGCAACACTTGCTTGCAACGCGATATGCGCCGCACGCTTTTGACCAACTTCGAAGATGTCAGCGGCAACGACACCAAAGACAGCGACAGCGAGCACCTTTCAAGTGGCATGTTGCACTCACAAAAATGGCAAAAGCAATTGCCTGCTTCGCATTGTCAGGCATCACCAACCAACACCAAGTACAACATGCGTCCTTCATGTCACTGCAACGATCGAATGCTCAAATGCTTTAGTTCCGTTTATTTGTTAAGTGATGCGCTTTAATTGTGCGTCTTCTGTGATTGCAAGCATCTCGGAGTGTGACAATTTTGTACAATAACAAAAGTAACCACTCCAAATAAATTGCTCTCCCATATTAACTGCATTGTCTATCGGCAGCATAATTAATGAGCATAATCAGGGTGATTCCAAATACATAAAATACCGATACTTACTCACTTTGTGTGCCGTTAATGAAAAAAACAAATTTAAGAAACTTTTATGTACCAAAAATTATTTGGGAACTGAACAGATACTCGTATATTTTACGGTTAGTATTATCTATAATATGTTTTCTAGAAATTGTTGTTACTGTTTTACTTACTATTCTACCTGGAAACAAGAATAATCCATTTAAGATACAGAATACCCACTATTAAGAATTTGTGGGTAACGCTTTTTTTTATTATTATTAATTTACAATCTATCAATAAGTTAGTTGAAAGTTCATAATATAATAGAAATAGCTGTACTCCAGTGAGAACAGCTATTATACTTTTCCAAGTTACTCTCCGATTTATATCGAGTCCAAGACAATTTGCGGAATCACTATGATGAATTTGTGAATTATTTAAAAATACTGACGGACAATCTTCTCTTCTCAGAGCAAATGTGACATGTTGCGACTTCTCAGTATTAACCTTTATTTTCCATTTCTTAAGCCATCGCTCTATTTCAACTATTTCATTTTGAATATCTTGACATACTTCTGCCGCAGTGTCTTTAGATGCAATTATAGCTGTATCATCAGCATAAGTGGCTACTTGAACATCACTGACAACAGGAATATTGTGTAAAGGACAGGTCCCAGAACACTGCCCTGTGGAACACCAGCATGGATACTATATAGTTTCGATGTTTTTCCTTCCATTTGAACATAAAAGTGTCGATTGCTTAAATACGATTTCAATAAGAGGAAAAATGGAGCAGGAAGCAGTTTTTCCATTTTATATAACATGCCTGGATGCCTTACTCGGTCAAATGCTTGTTGTATATCAAGAAATACTGCCGCAGAATACAGTTTCTTCTCGAATCCACGTGTAATTATATCCACTATACGATGACATTGCTCTGGAGTCCCATGACCTCTCCTAAACCCAAACTGATGTTCCGGTATTATATTGTATTCATCCAAAATTGGTAACAATCTACTCATAAGTATTCTTTCGAATACTTTGGAGAATGTCACCAGCAAGCTAATAGGACGGTAGGACGACAGAATATTTTCAGGCTTGTTTGGTTTTGGAATCATTATCACCTCCGCACATTTCCATTGTGTAGGAAAGTGATCCAGCCTCAAAAGCGCATTGTAAATTAGTGCTAAAAATTGAATACACTTTTGAGAGAGCATTTTCGTAACTCTTCCGTCTATTTCATCATAGCCTGGTGACCTTTTTTGATTCAGTTTTGCGAATTCTTCTTTGATTTCAGACACAGTAATTCTACGAAATGGCATGCACATTTGACAAGGTACATCCAGAAACTCTATTATTTCAGTATCTTCAGGCGCAAGATTTGAATTTGGTTGAAATGTTGAGTGTAAATGTTGTGCAAATGCCTCGACCTTAGCTTTGGCGGTTTTACACCATTCTCCATTATGATTACGTATAGCAACATTTCGTTTTGCAGGTCGTTTTAAATATTTGGTAGCTCTCCAAAGGCTGTATTCATAGTCTTTCGTGTAAGGATCTAGACTTTTGAAAAACTCTGCAGTTGCTTCATTTCTTACTTCGTGCAAGCGTTTTTTAAGTTGGAATGATGCTGTATTGTACCTAGTTTTAACTGCTGGACATCTACTGGTTTGCCAATTTTTCCGAAGCTTTCGCTTATTATTTATAAGGTTCCTAAGCTCAGCTGATATAAAAACAGTATTCGCTATAGAACTTTTGGCTGGTGCAGTACACAACAGACCTGCTTCATGTATAATGTTTGTAAATGATTCCACAGCCGTATCCACTTCTAAACCAGTTTTGAGAGATATATTAGTATTTAGTTTCGCATCTATCCAATCTTGAAATGCTAAAATATGTCCTAGATGTGACAATTTTATATTTATTTGATAGTGCTGGAAGAGCAGTGCCATATGTAATTATAATTGGCGAATGGTCTGAACTTAGGTCATAGTTGTCCGAAATTTCCATATGATGCCGTGGTATTCCAAAATAAACTGCAAAATCCAAAAGATCCGGTATTTTGCGGGGGTCTGATGGCCAATACGTTGGTTTTCCCGTAGACAGTGTTGAAAAATTATTGCTATTTATGCATTTATATAGCTCCTTTCCTTTGGGATTTGCTAACCTTGATCCCCACCAAGGGTGTTTGGCATTATACATTATACAACCAAGTTTTTTGAAAAAGTTACAGTAATCTTGTTCTTTAAAACAAAATCGTGGTGGAAAATACACTGCACAAACTGTAATATCAAATGACATGCATTCAACATTAATGCAAGCAGCCTGTATAGCATTATCTTTAACTATTTCCATGATATTATATTTAAGCCCTCTTTTAATTAATATTGCAGAGCCGCCATGAGCTCTATTATCTGGATGATTTGCAACTATTAGATCATATCCATGAATTTTAAAGTGTGTCCTGTTGGTAAAATGAGTTTCTGATACCAAGAGGATATCAATGTAATTAGATTTAAGGAAAAGTTTTACCTCTTCTGTGTGGTTGGAAAGCCCATTTGCATTCCATATAGCAATTTGAAGATTTACTTGCATATTTTTGATATTAACAGAGATATCATGTTGAGGAGGTTGTTTGTTAATTCAAACTGTTTGGCTAATAAACATTCGATTCTTTGGAATGGGTCTTAGTAGTTTGAACTTCTGTTTTCTCGTAGTACTTGCGCATAAGATGGGCGGTTTCCGCTAGTATTAAACTCATTTGATCTGTGCGAAGATGAAAAGCTATGCTCCTGAGGTGGTTTGCTTGAATGCTGACGAGAAGAATGGCTATTAGGCTTCTGCTTTGCAACTAATTCTTGATAAATTTTGCATCCCTTGTAGCTGGCAGCGTGATCTTGTAAGCAGTTAACACATTTGGCAGGCAAATCCTTGTCTTTCTGACACTCTGAAGTAGGATGGCACATTGAACACTTAACACATCTAAATGTTTTTGTACAATACGTCTTCGTATGTCCAAACTCTTGGCATCGAAAGCATTGTACAATGTCAGTTAATTTCCTGGGAGGCTCTACTTTAATTACTGCATTGCTTAGGTATTTCAGGTCATAAATTTCTACATTGTTGTTGTTCGGTTCCAGATCAATAAAGAATATGTTCAATGGATGCTTGGTTATACGACTCCTAACATTGATTATATTCCTTACGCAATGACCTAACTCTTCAATTTCATTTTTAATTGAGTCAATTGGTGTAGAAAAATGTAGATTTTTAACTACAACTCTAAAAGAACGCTCTTGTTTTAACTGGTAAGTGTGAAACAAAACCTTATCTCTCTTAAGTGTTGTTATAAACTTTCTGTAACTATCCACAAATTTAACCATAACGCGTATTTGACCGTCTCGTTGGGACTTATAGGTAAAATCTTCTTTCGAAAGAGTTTTGGTAATATAATTTATCATACCATTTATGTAATTAACATTAGCCAGTATTATTGGCGGAGGCTTCGGAGTAGTATTTCGCTCAGTTGATTCCTCTTTGTTTTTTCCTATTTTCGCTTCAGCATTTCCAGTTTCCTCTTTATCCTCCTCCGTCTCCTCACTGCTATCAAGAATCTCGAGTTCAGCAAAACGATTTGTACTTTTAGATGTACTATGTATTGGGTCTAACAGCAGTTTTTTCTTGGAAAAATTTGGCCGGTACTGTTTGTCTGCAACTAAGACGAGACTTACTTCGAAAGAATTGCTTTAGAAGTCGTAACTTGACATAAAGAAAACGATAACTTAATTTACTGCTTGGAATTTTAAACCTAGGCTGCACCTCAGTAATTTTATTAACAAATTGTAGAATTAATCCATAATTATGCCTCTAGAAGATTTTATGGGTTCAAAATACACAAAGGAAAATTAATATACACATAAGTTTACATGAATAATGAAAAATAAGATAAGAAACAATAGTATTTAAAGAACTATTTGGGGTTGTTTACGCAAGGGAAGGGTATTTCGGGTATTTCGAAGTCTTGAACTCACGACCACAGCATTTTTTTTATTAATTTCGGTAAGGGAATATTATGTTATGTATTTTTATGTATTTTTTTGAATATAAGACTTGCTTGAACCACTTGAACCGAACCGCAGTTCGACCCTGTTTAAAAACCGGTTCGTGAACTGAACCAGAGGTTCGAAGATATCGCCAACCGTTTGTCTGAATCGCTGTCAGACTGGTATATGCTGATGATGATCAAGAATATATAGTTTGCGAGTTCTTCCTCGTTTTCTGCTGCCTGTTACATACATTTGCATTTACTTAATATACCCTTTTACCCTATAGCAGAGGATATCAAAATAGTGAAGAAATGCTGCATTGTTTATTCACTTATTTCCAACGAATAAAACCGAAATGTATTTCGATTTTGGTTCCCGATTTGGTACGTACCGAAACGTGTGTTTCTTTCTTAATAAGGTTCTGTGCCGGTTCTATGTGACTTCGGTATTCAGTTTCGTTACAGTTCGTGCATTTTAGTTCCTGAAAATAAACGAATAGAGTAACAACTATTGCCAACTTTCCAATGTTTGTACCATTCACACATAGCGTGAATAGTATTATTATTTTATTTCGGAGTTTGTAATGCATTAATCGAAGCATCAGAGATCCCATAAAGTATAGAAACAGGGTCTGTCGCAAAAGAAACAGGACTTTTTAAAAATAGCTGTTTCTGGTAGCGCCACCTATTGGTAGGTACATCGTCACAGAGGTCTTCACGACCTTCTTGAAAACGTTTAAACTACTCGTGGACATTAGTACGGGATAGACAATTGTCACCATAAACTTGTTTCATCATTTGGAACATTTCAGTGAATGTTTTACCAAGTTTAAATCAGAACTTAATATTTGTTCTTTTTTCGTTTTTTTTTTTTTTTTTTTTTTAATTTTTCGACCGATGCCTAAAAGATACTGTCACTTTTAGCGCGATAACTTCGCTTGTAGCTGTCGGATTGTCATTATATTTTTACAACATGTCAGTGAAGGATCTACCTTTCCAAAGCATGTACCAACTACCAATAGGTGAAACAGCTATTTTTAAAAAGTTCCTTTTTCGTTTGCGACAGACCTTGTATTGTTGAACAGTTCGACGAGACGAATCAAACTAGCCAAAACCGCCTGTCTGTCTGTCTGTCTTTCTATAAATCTGTCCCCTTTCTATACGCTTAAAAACTATAAATACTTCCTATTTTTCTTGGCTGAATATGTCAAAACTAGCATGCCACGCCTTTAGGGGTAGCCACCATACAAACCCACCGCCCACTTCAAATGAAATGTCTGATTTTGTATGAAAAGTTTTTGCGTCCAGCTGATTCATAAACGAATTCATAATAAACTTAACGCCTGAAAATAAACGCTCTACGCTTACTTGCATAGCTGGAACTGGGAGACAATTCGAATAGTTCTTGGAAATTTGTGGAATTTTTTTAAGCGTATGTGCATTGTTTCAGCTGTTTTCTTGTTTCTCTTTGAACATTATGCATATGTACACTATTCATTAAAAATTTTCTTAGATATATATATATAATAATACGAATCCTAACAATATCATGTTTTTGGTCAAGTAAGGTTGTTTCATTTTATTTCTGAAAAAGGATCCGGTTTAAAAAAAAGTGAGAATATCGCTTTTGATTTCGGTTTCTGTTCCCAATTTGAATCGGGTAAATTCATTTAACGGTTGCTGTTCCGGTTTTATACCCTGGTTTTTCCTTTGATCTGTTGAAGCTAGAGTTGGGCGCGGGATAAAAAATTTGTCCCGACCCCGCCTCATCACGAGTGCACATTTAAATAAAATACATATTAAAATAATATTAAATTTTTGAGTGCTGACAGCAATTTCGGGTGGGAATTTCGGGGTAGTCGAGAAATTCCACAAATTTTAAATGTTCCCGTTCCCGCCCGATCTTGAGGAAATGTTTGTGTCCCGGGAGATCCCGCAAGATTCCCGGCCCGTGCCTATCTCTAGTTCTGCTGGATTGTATTTTTGGTAGCAGAAATAGTTGTATTGAATTATTTCTCGACCGTTTCATTTGCGCAACAATCGAATACCGACCTGTGAACCTTTATGAAATATTGTATAAGCATTGATGATATATTTCATAGCATTTTTGTTTGTTTGTTTGATACTTTCCATAATGGCAAGCGCAAGTCACAATATTTAATCCACAAGCGAAAGAAATAATTGTATGGGCCGTTCGCATTACTTAGAAATACATTAGAGAATACGAATTGGCAAGATATGCTATTGGCGGAATAATATTGAGTAGTGCATGTCACGGCTTCACAATTGTAATAAATCCATTTTGAGTAGCCCTGGAGTATATTACGATTTTTTTTTTCTGTTTTCGTTCAAAAATCGATCACTTTTTTGTCTGTCATTTTAAAAATTCGATTATTTTCGTATATGCGTATATACGAGTACCTGGCAATGCTCGCCCATATTTTGACATATTTGTAGTAAGAGTACTAGCGCATTCTACTGCAATAGTTTATCAAAAGCATTACATACATTACATAAATGCTGAAATTATGCATTCCACTTTTACATAACTCAACGAAAAAGTTGTTTTACTCTCGCAACTCCAGTGCAATGCCCAAATTTGGTAGAACGCCGGCATGTCGTTGCCAGATATGCTCATTCCATGCAAATACAACGCTGCTGCTGCAGTTGCAGTTGACTGACTTAACTGACTGAGTTGACAACGTTGTCATAAGGTGCGCATGTCAAATGGAAATATGGACCTAACCGTAAAAGTATATAGCATTATGCGAATGAGAGATAATCTAGTCAAAGGTTTGACTATGAATGCCTACTTCAAGTCCAGTTCAGACTCGAACGCGCTCTTTGATGGCTGTTTGTGACAAACTTCAGATTGTTTGTTGGAAGTTGGTTGGTTGGTTGTGCGGCGGCGCTATGCAAAACGAGAGAAATCGAAAAGCAAATGGAGCGAATGTTTTGGAGGATCGTATATGTAGTAGCTGCATTATAATACCGCCAACAATTTGGCAACTAAAATTCAAATTATGGCCCCAAAGTGCATATCTATACATATGAACACGTGTATAAACCTATATACAAGTATATGTATATATATATATATATATATATATATATACATATATATATATATATATACAAATATATGTATCTACGTGTGTGTGTGTTGATTTACTGTGTATAGTATTTTATTCAAATTTGCATATCGAACTGGAGACATCTGCGACTTTGTCTGTTTGGTCAAACGTTTAACAAGTGGTGAAGGCGGTCAAGTTAGTCCAAAGACAACCGACAACTGACAGACGACGACGACAAGCATATGGTCAAAACCGTTTGACTAAATTTGCTCAATAGAGCCCCGTGACAGAGAATGAGTGAGGGGTAGAATAGGTTCATTGAAATGGTGCAAATGCAACGCAACTTAGCATATTAGCCAAGTTAATGTGAAAGAATGAGTTTTTTGAAACAACAGCAGGCAAACTGCCGATGAAATTTTCGATTTTCGGCTAAGCAGGCGATCAGCAGTCAGTAACCCTTTGGCAAATGACGATCGCGCTAAGCTGGCAAGTTAAGAAGGTGAAGCAGAGTCAAACTGAGACCAAGGGCGGGTAACACTTTGCGTATCAGAAACGCAGCCAAGCGTAGAGATGACACCAAACCAGACAAACTAAACCATGCAACAGCCTACTTGCCTGCCTGGATGACTTCGCTGGCCGCGTTAACAGCAAAACGACGCAATTAAAATTTTGCAGCACTCCACATCGGTTTCATCGGTCGACCTTTGAGTGCCATTCAGGGAGACCGAGAGAACGAAGTCTTCTATATGAGGGTTTGGTTTTTTTTTTTCCTCCTTCATGCTCGTGTGGTTGACCTAGGTTGGCTTTGTCGATCTCCATTCACTAGTCCATCTGAAAAAACGGACGCTTACTTTTTGGTGTTCTTCTTGCCAAATAAGTCAGGTGTGTCGACATCGAATGCAGATCTTCACCAAATGGGCGGCCACCTGAAATGCAATTAAATTTTGCAAAAAGGCGGTACCTGCTAGTGAAAAAAAACAGAAGCAAAATGTCGTTAGAAAAGATATAAGTTTACGCTTTGAAAGTGGTTAAAACGAATTTGTATCTTTTTTTTAACACTCGCATTTCAACTTATTTGTTATATTCTGGCTACAAACTCTTAATTAAATGGCTTTTTTATGCATTCATACAAGTATATAGCCATTTAAGCTGTCATAATCATTATGCCATCTTCTATAGTTCATAATTTGCCACAATTTGCATTTTAATTGAAAGGGCTTTCAAGCTGTCAACAGAATTTCGTGCGTGATACCACAGATGAGAAAGAGACAGACGAAAGAGTACACGACTAGGATAGACAGAGTTACAATGACACACTAAACGAGGCAATTAATGCTGCCACAAACAGAAGCCGCTCGAATGTTGCATCATTCGATCGATCGATCGCTCGCTCACTGGCTGAATTGCTATTGAAATGTCACTCAAAAAGTGTTTTGCAATAAAGCTACGCAAAAATGTCGTCGTCACGTAGTGTTTATGCACAAGATTTGATTTGAAAGTTCAAGTAATTTTAACAATTTAACAATAGTCAATTAAGATAACACCACACTGAAAGAAAAAAAAAAATAAAAACAGATCAACATCAAATTGATATCCGCTGGTAAATTTTATATTTGATAGCCAACCTTTTCCTATCAGTTAATCACTAAAAATATCATTTGACCCCGGTATTTAAAGGCTAGTATTATACGTTACTTTCGCATAAGCATTTATTTTACCTCAAATATCTCAAAACCCTGAGCTGATCTGAGTCAATTCTGAGCACGGATTCGCAATGTACGCTCCAAATTACTTCGGAAATGACCCTCAGCTTTCCAGAAAATTACATAACCCCGAATTTTGTTGGCCTGTGTTATATATTCTGCCAATGAAAAGCTTGGGTTAATGTTAACCGCTACTTGGTCGCAGGGCAGGTTATATTTATCCTTATTAGTGAACGAGCTAAAAAAATAGGGTGATGCAACAGTTTCTCAGTATATACATACATATATTTTAACACGTGGAATTTCTGTTTGAAGGAATGGAATATTTATATCTCTGTGGATGTTTTCATTCCGGATGTACCACTTCTCGTTGAATTATTTCAATATTGCTGTTGCTTGCGTTTCCCCAAGATTGTGAACCGTATTTTCATATTGGCTCTATTATGCTAATAATTGGTACCCGGCGCGTTTGTGCCCTTACCCCTGGCCCCTTCCGATTTCCCATTTTATATATATCGTTATATATTAAAACCTATGTTCTACTCTGATGTATAAGCTATAACATTGTAAAATTTCATCAAAATCCGTCCAGTAGTGTTTCGTGAAACAGTAACATACTTTCGCATTAACTTTCGCATAGGATAATAGCCTATGGCTTGGATTTGCTATCATTATGGTCAATAAAATTTTCCATTATATTGAGAAGTAGCCGATGAGAAATATTGCATTAAAAAGCTTAACTTGAAACCGAAGAGTAGAGTTCGTATGCTTAGTAATCATTTTCAGTGTGGTAAGATCGTGACCATGTGATTTTTTTGCATTTTGGTTTATTTATCACGATACTTTTTAGTTTGCTAAAATGTGTTTTAATAGCTGTGGTACTATGTTCTAAAACTGCAATAGCATAAATCTATTTAAGTTTCAAACGAGCACAGTGTTTGAGATAGACATTCTTCCAACTTAAGAGCTCTATCTAAGTTTGTACATTTAAGGCGTTGCTTAGATTCGGAATATCTAGCTGTCTGAAATTCGTTCTTTACGCGTCGATTTGCAGAGACGAGAAGTTCTACTTCACTATTAGAATTGAAACGAGAGCTATGTCTCGTAGGATCCGATTTTGTTATAGGTGTAGACTGTTTAGCGGCGGTATTAAGTATCGAGTTGAAGGTGTCTACTGATTCTCCGATATCTGCTTCAGACCTCATAGCGACATTAAAGGGTACATGTGCACCTTTGTATTTTTTATACTTGAGCCAATTTTTTCTAGTATAAGTAAGTTTATGCGGTGGATTGCTGATTTTTGGCTTTTCCAGTACGGTAAACATAACGGAAGAGTGAAGATATAAGAGTTCTCCAGCAGTTTCTGTTTGTATTATATTACGACAAATGTTTAGTGTAATCACAAAGTCAATTAAATCTTGAATTTTTTCCTTGGGTCCGTTGGCCAGTATGTACAAAATCCAAGTTATTATTTGGATTAGTGAGTGATAAATATTATTGCTTTCCTTTGGTGTTTGCCAGTCGAGAGCCCCAGTGTGAGTGTTTAGCATTAAAGTGACGAAAAATGGGTGACCAAGACTATTTAAACATCTTTTAAAGCAGTCGTCAGTTAACGAGAATTTAGGTGGACAGTAAATTTTGTTTCGCTTCATTTTCGGTTTTTTAGTACGATTCGTACTCTCCTGATTCGTACTCTCCTGATTCGTACTCTCCTGCACTCGTACAAAACGGGATCGATTTTAAACCAAGCGTGGAAATACTTAGAATAAGTAAAAAATTCTTGAATTAAGTATAAAAATCGAATTCTAAGAACAAATCTATACTAAAGTCAAGTACGAAAGTCTCAGAATGTCAAATAAGTCCTTTTTGACTTGAAGTAAGTAGAAAATTCTGAAATCAATATCTAAGAGGTGACATATTCCAATTTATTCAAACCGACAATAAATGCGAAAGCAAAGGGTTGTGATTTGGCAACTCCATATATCGGGTGGCCGTTAGCCGAGGTAGCTAAGACGATGGCGCTTCTCAGCGATGATCGCATTTGTCATGGTTCTATACTAGTTTCCTCCACCATAAACCATTTTTTAAAAAGAGAATAAAAGTACAAAAAAAAAAAAAATCTACAAAAGACCAAAACAAGAAATAAACAAAAACAAATAAAAAAAAGTTTTTATTTTTTTGAGCCCTTGAAGTAGAAGAGCTTGAAGATGGTTAAATTTAAGAATTTTGGGTTTGAAAGAAAAGTTCTTGAACCAAGAATATTGTATTTATTTTAATAATATTCGTACTAACCATACTATTGATACCGCTAAGGATCAATTCAACTACGGAAATCCTGATTTTTTTATCAGTGTACTGAAAGCAGAGTGCAGTAGTTTTTCATGTGGCCGAAAATTACTTATTATTTTAAGCTTAGTACTGAGGTCGTCCAAATTTGGTTATTATGGTTTTTTTAATTGGTTCTTAAAGAAAATGTATATGGTCATACACTGTTGTCAGCTATGATTTGTGGTGCGGCACACGATAAACACCAAAAGTTGTTTATTTCACGAGCACATACCGAATAAAACAGCTGTTCAATAATCGAAAAATATTAGATTGTTTACAATTAGCCGAGAATGTTTAAATATTTTAAATTGAAATGAACTGAACATTATGAAAGTTCCAGATAAACGAGTAAATACAAGAAAGAGCTAATGTCGAGGCGCTCGACGATATTATACCCTATAATATCGTCGAGCGCTTCGACGTGGGCGTGGCATCCAAAATTCAATATAGCGCAATAACAACAAAAAAGACACTTGGCTTGTTTTGCTCAGATGCTGATGCTCAGTTTCTGAGAGCCGAATGAAAGTGTTCCCATCAAGCCATTATCATAAGAGAGCTTCGTGTGTTTCGTTCATCGAGAAGCATGAAACAGAAGACACGAAAGAATCAAAAGGAAGTGTTCTGCTGAGAGTGTGAGCGAGAGAGGCGATTTCACAATGATAATACATAGTTAAATTGTGAAGCACTGCATTTTTAGTAATCCGAACTAAAATCTACGATAGATGTCAGCTGACAAATTTCAAACAATTTGGCGGCAAATTGTAATCTTGCACCCTGTATAAAGATATCAACGATTTTGCCTTAACTTTTATGGACCACCCGTTGATGGGAATTCAAGTGAGTATAATTATCAAAGTCACTCTATTTCGAATTTTGGTATAATAGAATGAGTTAAATATATATACTTATATTAAATGAAGTCACCTGCTTTTCATGACTGCATGTTACTTCTAATAATAATCTAACAAATAAGTTACACGGTGGCCCTTTTCGAAGAGAACACAAACATTTTTATATGTCACAAACTGCTTAACGCAACTGGTTGAAATTTGCGAAATACATAAACGGTACCGGTATGTATAAGAACCACTCAAAAATGGGCTGTGCCACGTTGTAGCTCAGTAACTATATTATATATGAGATATATGAGACCTGGTACAATTGTAAAGGACATCGGTAGGCATGTGATTCACTGGAAAGTAGGGGGTGCCACACTGCCCATATAAGAGAAATGAAAAATTAGATATAGGTATCTCAGCAACTATTAACGTATATGAATAGATTTGGTACACCGTGAAAAGCTGGATACAAAAATGGCGCCATAATATAAATGCAATAGGGGACTTATCAACGCACGTCGGGTACGCTAGTATTTGGATATAAATGGGTTGCCTACATAATAACACACCTAATGAATCCATACTTCTTTCGTAATGTGATATAATACAGTTGTTGACGATTTTAAAGTACTTTTCAACTTATATTACCACTGTATCCTTTAGACCCTCATATACTCGTATTATTTGGAAACTATTAAATGAGACCTTGAATTATATACATATATACCAATATTGCAAACTGCCTTTAAATCTATGTGTGTGAGAGCTGTCTGCTAAATGGAAAAGCGTTAAATTGCGCATTGACGAGGAGAATGTTGCAACCGCACCCCCGACATCGTCGTTTCGCCTGCGCCATCTGGCTATCGATAACAATTGATAAGCTCCTGCAACCCATTCAACCCAATTTAATACTCGTACACTACTTCGATTCTGCTCCTCATTTTCCATTTCAATTTGGCTCCTGTCTGTATGTGAATGAATGTCTATCTGAGTATTGGAAAATTTTAAAAGGTTTTTCGTGTTTAACGATAAGCGAAAAACTGAGTTATTTATTTGGCAATATTCAGTGTGGCCGCTGCTGCTGCTTCATTTCGACCTAATAGTTCCATTCTTGCGCTAATCTAGATGTCAGTCCTTCTCTGCACAATCTCTCAATTGATACTAGTCTATGCGGCTAGTTGTTGCTTTCTATTTGCATCGCTTTATTCTATTTAGTTGGCTTAATTCGAATAGGCCTTAAAGACCCTTTTTAAGCTTGTATTAAGTGCAAAGAAAAAGAGCAACTATTGTCTGAAATACATTTAAACATTTTATACCATTTGCAATTGTAAATAAAACGTATAGTTTAAATGATAGTTTAGTTATACAGTACAGTTATACAGTAATGTATCCATGGGATACATTAAATTTATGCAAATATATATAACAGACAGACAATGTACTTCGCAGTCTAGCGCTCTGGACTACCGTGTTCTTTCTTTTACATGTTAATTAAACTATAGAGGCCAAATTTGATGTATCTTGCCTCGGAAATAACACAAAATTCCATATACATTCGAACCTACTCCCATTTTCCTGAGTTTTTGTATGAAACTAATTTTGTTTTCGTTGATATGTTAAATTTAGAATTTCTTACGTTAACCCTAATGAAATACCAAACATACGTTCAGATCGGATCACTATATGGGGTAGTCCCCATATAAACCCGGCCCCATTTTTATGTGAAAATGTATCGTATTTGTTTTAATTAAGATAAAAACACCAAACTTGGTGTATCAATTCTAATAAAAAATCCCATATTGGTTTAGATCGGAATATATTCAAAATAAAAATTTATAATTCAAATAATGAGCTTTAGATAGTGTCTTAGATGGACTGTTTCATTCTTTATTGTTTTCTCAGATTGAAAATTACTTTAGATTGAAAATTCGATACAGATTTTCCTGGCTTCAACCTCAAAGAAGTATTCAACATATGTTCAAGTTGGACCACTAAGAAAATAAATATCTCCCATATAATAAAAGATATTTAAAGTACAACTTATTTTTTATCCAAGCAGATAACTTCTTCAAAACTTTTACTGACAATTACCTTATTTTTTATGGAAACTGAGCACAACAAAATAAAAAAAATGTCCATAGTGCAAGTCCAATAAGACTAACATACTTCTTCATATACATGTATATAAAGAAAATAAAATTTTCACCATACTTTCAGAACGGAGCACTCAAGAATATAGCACCATCTATACAGATAAATAAAATTGGAGTGTCTGTTTGTAATATTAAAATAAACGCTTTTTACTAAATGCATATATGGATGTATACACGGTACATACACCAAAATAAATTTTTTTTTTAAATTTATGTCTGTCTGTTTGTGCCGGCTAATCTCTGAAACGGCTGGACCGATTTTGACGGGACTTTCACTGGTAGATAGGTTATGTAATAAGGAGTAACTTGGGCTTTTATGTCAGCTCTACTGGAGAGGTGACATAAATTGGCTACAGTAGCCGAATTACCGTGTCTGTAATACTCACGTACGCACAGCGCACGGTCCGCTCCAGAGAAACGCTCCACAGCGACTAAATTCCCAAAAGCTAGGCTACCGATTGACATACCCCCCGCGCCCCTCGGAATGGTTGCGTTCACGCAATCAGCAAATCAAATGTGAACTTTCTTTTGAGACACCCTGTATATAATTCATAAAGGAGCCTTAAACAGAGTGTTTCGAAACCGAGCACACTCGACTGCAACGTTCTTTATTGTTAATACTTATATATACATACGAGTAAGTATGTCCTTTATTAGAAAACTAATGAGAACATAGTAATTGTAACGCTCATATTGAGAATCGGGCGTCAATAAATTATCTTAATGATGAACGATTGTTCAAGTGGTACACGGGCGGTCTCGACGGGATTCAATTGAGTGAGGATTTTCGATATCATCGCCTGGCAATCGAAGAATATGGCAAAACCATGACAATTCCGATATCTGGCAAAGACAGCGGTTGACGAAGTCATTCATCTTAGATGTTCTGGACGCAGTTAGTCCCTGTTCACACTATGCAGAAATAACGTAAGTCAAATTGATGTACGGGAATTTGGCTTACGACTTTACATTCATGTGTTATGAAGGCGTTATTATTATTATTATTATTATTATTATGCTACTATTTTTATTATTATTGAGGGTGAGGACATATAAGCCTGCGACCTAAAAGATCTATTGTTTGTCCTATTCAGCTAAATGAGAAGGTAACCACCCTTAATTAGAGGCTGGTGCATAGGGTTTGGTTCTTGACACAACAAAACATTATTTACCAACGAAGACACAAAGGACACGGGGGTCGGCTTCAATTCCCCATTGATGACGACACCCGCAAACGATTTAAAGACCATGATTTACGGATATGTATCTGGAATCTCTTGTGCCTCCACAAGGTTGGTACAGATATCCAGCTGGTTGATGTTCTCGACATGTTCAAGGCTGACATCACCGCAATACAGGAAATACGATGGATAGGAAAGGGGTGCTCAAAAAAAGCATCCTGTGACATCTATTATAGTTTCCATGCGAGAAAGAACGAATATTGATGCTGTTTCGTGGTTAGTACGAAAATAAGAGGTCTTGTCGCCAGTTTCATATCTGTGGACGACCGTCTGGTCGCGATACGTATCAAGGCTAAGTACACACGCCCCTACGAAAGTTGCATACGATGCGTCCAAAAATGAATTGTCGAGCGTCTCTCCGAGTGCTGGATGGAATAATTATGTTTAGTATGTAACTAAGAAGATCTAATAAATTATCAGAGTTTATCATGACACTTACCCGCATATCAGCGGGTATGTTGGGAGCTTCTGCCATCATTTCAAAAAACCCCACAAAAAACGCACGGGGAGCAGGCTGACTTCATGAGGCGCTCCGGGAAGTGTTCCCACAAAACAGTCATTGGTACTCTCGATATGTGAGCCGTTGCTCCTTCCTGTTGGTACCAAATGTCTCCTAAGTTAAATTCATCAAATCGTGGAAAAAAAATTAATTGAACATTTTCACATAACGGCATGAATTCAATGTCACTATGACCACCTTTTCTACAAAAACAAACACTGTCCAATAATTCCAGCTGAGGAAATTGCACACCTTGTTCCGAATTTTTTGAGGACCAATTTTAATTCTATCCAGTTGAAATTTTGCACATACATTTCTTTTTATTGCAGTTTATTAGAGTGTCAAGATTGACCCGCCACTACAAACCCAGCGCCCATTTTTAGCTTTTTGTATGAAAAACTTTTATATTGTAGTCAATATCAATTCAATAATAGATATGGTAAAATTTGGACGACGGATGCTTAAAACATACATTAATGGATGCGACCCGCCCACTGTTTGAGGTAGTCCCCATACAAACCTACTGCCCACTTTTGACTTTTTGTATGAAAACTTCTTTATTAAAGTCAATATTAGGTTGAAATGCAATGTGGTGTCTTTTTATGGTCAGCCGCTTAACATACATAGACTAACGGGCGTGGTCTGCCCATTTTTTGGGGAAGCTCCCATTCAAACATATGGCCACATATGTCATCGGCACCTTTAGCTGATTTACGTGTCTAGATGGGATTGCGATATTTAATCAATTGCCAGTCCTAAACAGTTTTCGAGATACCTCATGGTCTTTGGCTATCATATGCGCTAGTTTCCTCCTTAACCTTGGCTTCATCTTTGTCTAGTACATTATCATAGATTTCGTGAGCTTCTCTGTTTGTGGACAGAAGTTTCTTTTTATGATGTAGGTACTCACTAAGGCGGGACTTTGGCTAACTCCACTCTTATGGGAAAAGAGAGGGTGGGGGCTCAATAGTTATATGGGAGACAATGTTTTTTCAACCGATCGTCTTGCGTTATCTTAGGTTATGTTGAGTAACTAGTAAACCACCATCAATTAGACCAAGGAGGCCCGTTGTGATACCACAAATCTCTTACTTTAAGATAGAGACTGCCCTTCTAAAACCATTGGGATGATTTAATGAATTCTAGTTACTTTATTCTAGTTGCTAGTTGCTTCCATTTTAAAGATTTCTGAAAATTTATTGAGAAACTACTTCCCCATATGCATGAATCTTCTTTAACTAATAACCGGGCAACTACATTGCAGGTGCTGAACGCCTTCCTCCTCTCCGCTGCTTTGACAGCTTCTGCATAGATTGAGTTAATTGACTCCCAGCGTGGTGGCATGTCTGCCTATCAGGCAGTGTCCGGTTAGGAAACATATTAGAGTCAAAATATCAATTCTGTTTAGCCGCAATATTGAGCGGCCCAAGTTTGCTTGGAAATATCAGGCTAGGCCGGACCAGCGTGTATTTCCGGTGCTAATGGTTTTTCTTTTGATAAGCATGTACATTTTTGGCTGGGGCAGATCGACCAAGTCCTTACTAGGAAGGGTATGGGCGATGATACCCTGTCTCGCATCTCTCGCGCTCTTTGACTCTCTGAATACAATACTTACTCCTATCGGACACGATATTAGGACGTGCATCGACGTGGCACTAGCTTGGAAGTCTGAAAGAGTATCCATTTCTGGAGCGTATATGCCTTTCTTCGGCTTGATTCTTCAGCTTTGGGCCGTCTGTATAAATGGTTATGGAGTCAGTTATCCATTGTTTTTGGCTATACCATTCTATCCTAAGGGTTATTTTGACGTATTTTGTGTTAAAAACTAGTCTTGGAACATAATAGTCAGTGTGTTGTGGAAGATCTCTATAGTAGTTGGATGGCCTATTATAGCGTTTGTCCATGTGTTACTTTATCTACGGCTTAAAGAGGCAACAGGGGTGATATCTTTCCCATCAAATATTGTGTGACTAATAGAGAATAATAACAACAACTTTTAATTACACAGACAAATGTTTAGCCGCATATATAAATGTTTCGATCTGAGACACAAGCTCTCATCAGTACGATGACCGCACAATGGGACTTTGTGCTACTTTTCAAATGGATGCTTAGCTGGCGCTATACAATCTGTACTTAAAACAATTTAGGTCAAAATAAATTTTGAAAAGAACGTTTGGCACTTTTTTCGAAAATTGAGACCAAATTTTCGTGCATCTGCTCGATTGCGCAAATTTTATACTAATGGCTGTTACATCACTTATACACAGGTGTGACATACCTGTTGTATTATTATACTTTTTATATCAAATATATGTATGTAATATGCATGCACGAAATAACATATATATGTATGTATTTATATACTGCCAAAAAAAGAAATTGGTCATTCAATCTCGCACATTCATTGCCATATATTGACATGTATTTGTTGCATAAAAATGATATGTAAAAGGGTGTATTAAGTATGTGCAAGCATGACGCAACATGACGAACGATCCAACCATACAAATGAAAGGTGTAAATATATCGCGTCACAAAATTTATATCAGTAGTTTTGTGTGTTGAACCTATGCTTTCGTCACTCGATTTTTACCTCGTCAAGAGGTTTTTTTATTGGATTGTATTTACGATGAAGGCATTCTGAGCGATTAATGTTGTTCAGATATAGGTGGGACTCACCCAATCTGTATAAGAGACAAAGTTTCAGCGAACTTCACATTTAATTAATAAGTTATGTTCCAAATGAACACATGTCCGAGCTTGAAATATGTGGTTCTAACCAAGTTTCTGTAAATTAAAAAAACATTTTTTTTTTGTTTTTATTATCTTTTTATTTGCCAACAGTTCGATGCAAAAACTATATAATCAAATTAACTGAGTATTTAATTTTCACATTTACGTTTTACATGATTTTACATATGATATTAACATAAATTAACCTAAGCTTAACCTTGGACATGCCAAGTTATCAAGTAAATTTATAGCCAAATTGTTACAGTGATGATCAAGTTTTTCGGTCTATCTGGTGATATGTCTCTTGAATTCTTCAGCTATACTTGGCATCTGTTATGAATATTGTAAGGGCAATATTTCGATACTGTTAAAGTATTTTTCAAATTGTAACTGTTTGGAAAAGTCTATCAAAAGAAAGTGGCAATTTTCACATCTCCAATGGATTTACTTCTCAGCCAATGTTACTGTACCACGTATCTACCACTCAAATATCAGCATAAGATAAAAAGAGAACGATATAAATAAAATATAAAATATACGACGAAAATAAAAAAATAAAAAAATTTTAAATGTAATACAGATAATTTTCGAAAAGACGTAAATCCACTTATGCATAAACTATTTGCGAACTATAATTTTGGAAAAAAATTAAAGCAATGCCCTTTGCGAAATTTCATCCATCTTCATATATAAAGTATGTTGAACACACTATGTGTGAATGGTATAAAATTGGTGGGTAGGGGTATGAGGGTGAAAAATACTTTACGACGTATCCTCATAACTGCCGAATAAACACAAAAAAGTGACAAAAAAATCGGTCAAGCCGTTTCGTAGGAGTTTGCTTACAAATACTGTGACGTGAGAATTTTATATAATAGATACTAAACGAATACATACTATAAAGCGAATTCGAAATATTTTCAAGCGAAAATTTTTTGAATCGCCATATCGCTCATACTAACTATTTTACACTTAATTTATATTTACATTTATTCATTATATTTATGTGTATATCGTCATATATTATAGCCTATGTTATTCAGAAATAACGTGGCTTTCTATTTGTAAAAGAAATTTCAAAATCGGTTCAGTAGATCCAGAGATTACCCCCTACAACGCCACAAACCTACAAACTCACAAACTTTACGCTATTTTAAAATATAATGCGTAGCTGGTCAAACCATTTGTACATAGAGCAAGAACCACCCCCAATGTCGACGAGCTACCGCCGGATTTTAAAAGAGTACCGTGCCGCTCTCTGTGCAAAGATCAAATTAGACCAACTATGTTACGCTACAAGTTCTCAGCTGAGTTACTATTAAAAAATATCAGATGAGACGAAATCATAAATTTAGTATGTGCTTTTTCTTCTCATTTGAGTGTTCAAACAAATAGAAAAACAGAACCTATTTGACACGAGCTGTGTGTGTGCTCTCGTCATAGCTCGTAAATGTTCATGCCGTTAAACAAATTTTTAGTACGATTCGATTCTCGTCGTTTGTTGTTAAAAAACCGAATTGAGTAAAAAAAATGGTACGTGTTACTTTTGTTGCAGTAGTTTTGATTTAATGCAAAATAATTGTGCGCAAGTAACTGTCAGCCATTTGCAGTGATTCTCAGACATTTCAAGAGATAAATTAGTTTAATTGCACTCTCCTCGCCAGAGTGCCTATATTTATTTGTAAAGCTGTTTTATTCATCTTGCATAATCTATTGTTCTGTCCTCTTCTTCTTCTTCTTGTGAAGATCATTGAAATTGTATTATCAGCTTGTTTGTAACGCATTAAAGGGGCCATCGTAAACCCCATAAAGTATATCTATTCTTGATCAGCTCGACGAAACGAGTCGATCTAGCCATGTCCGTCTGTCTGTCTGTCTGTCCGTCTGTATGTTGTTGCGCATTTTTTATACGCTATCTAGATGATGTTTTGCACATAAACTTCTTTTTATTGCAGTTTAATAGAGATCAAGACTGATCCGCCACGCCCACTGTTTTTGGGTAGCTCCAATACAAACCCACCACCCACTTTTGAGTTTTTGTACGAAAAACTTCTTTATTAAAGTCAATATTAGGTTGAAATGCGATGTGGTGCCTTTTCATTGTCAGCCGCTTAACATACATAGACTAACGGGCGTGGCCTGTCCACTTTCTGGGGTAGCTCCCATTCAAACATATGGCCACATATGTCATCGGTACCTTTAGCTGATTTACGTGTCTAGATGGGCTTGCAATCCTTAATCAATTGCCAGTCCCAAACAGTCTTCGAGATACCTCATGGTCTTTGGCTATCATATGCGCTAGTTTCGTCCTTAACCTTGGCTTCAACTTTGTCTAGTACATTATCATAGATTTCGTGGGCTTCTCTGTTACTTAATCTTCGGCATCCGATCGATGATTTTTGCAACCAAAAAATTCGGGATGCGCCACTGTGAGAACGGAACGGAATGTTCATATGGTCTTTTCTGAGCTTTATTCGGAGGTGTAGACAAATCTTTCATCGAATTTATATCTCAACAGTGAAATCAACAACACTGCTCTCCGCACATTCTCGGTATGGACTTAAAAATTTATTTATTTTATGTAATTAATTTACAAACTGGACTACTGAGATTGTTTAATTCATACTGCTATCGACATAAAATTGATTAAATCTGTTTTAATTTACATTTTGCACAGCCAAGAATAAAATGTTCGTGACAATACACTAAGTATATGTAGCGACTTCACGAATTGAAATAAACGATTCCATTCTTTAGGCTTAGCAAACACTATTTAAAATAATAAAATTGAACTGATTGAAAATTTAAATCTATCGTGAAATCATGCTTGGTAATCGCCGCCCAAATCGCGACGCCGCAAATCATTAGCCAAAAAGAAAGAAGGCGAGTTAGAACGCCGGAGCAGTGAGTAGATGTCATTAACAAATTTAAGGGTTTCACATTCATTGTGAGTATCGCCGCTCAGTGTAGTTCTCGAAAAGTTCCTCCTCGGCGATATAGTCCTCCACCTGCACATTGTGTACGGCAGCCCTCAAACGTGGATCAATCATCAATTTCTTTGTATATTTACCGAGCAAGGCATATAGCATACGATAAAAGAATATTTGTAAAAGTTGAATAATCTCAGGCACCGTACAGGCATTAAACCAACTGAACATTCCCAACACGAATTCTTCGATTTGATGCTGACGACTTGAATATATTGGGCTCACAATCGAATTGAAGACCCAGACATTTGCTGCTGGTACCGGCACAACCATCCAGACCACAAGCAGCAGTTTGATCTCTTCGTACAACGGAATCCAGGACATCAGAACATCGCAGACGGCCTCAAAACAGTACATCAGCGCAAACACAATCCAATATTTGGACCAAATACGGATTTCATCTTCGTTGCGGCCGCGAAGTGATTTGTGTGTGTAGAAAGCGGGACGTAACATACCGAAAACATGGATGACCAAACGCGATACTACACCGGATATCATTTTACGATTACTTTTATTAATATATCTCTTATTTCCGAAAACTTTTCTTATACTGAAAAAAACAATGCTTTTTTTTAAAAAAAAAAACAAATTAACTTTATGCTCAGCAGAGATAAAACTGCAGACTTTTCTGATTTTCTCGCAGTTGAGTAAGTTTTTATACAAAATTTGATTTGATTTTATTGTTGTAGCTTACTTGGTTTTTGGATTTAACAGTTTCTTAAAAATATATTTTAAATGTATTTTAACATTGGTATTTAACAGTGTTATTATTGTATAATAACTGTCAATCGATGAGTGTTAGTTTCCATACCTACTGATAAGCAGATGCATGCTATGATCTGTCAAGGCCTTTTCCGTTTTACCGTACTTTCTTTTGGTTTATTATACTCGCCATAAAAATGTTCATAATTTTTAAATAATTTTCCCAATATTTTCGAATAAACTCCGTTACATGCAAAACAACGAATAAATTGCAAAGAAGAAACGCAAATAAATGCACGAGGATTTTTCATTGCCTTTTATTTTTGACAGTCACGGCGTTACAACGGGATTGACAATCTACATCTACAGCTTCACATTCAGCGAGAATGTGAAGAGGGTGAGTTATGTATACCTAAAACAAACATGTGTTTCTTTATTCTACAATCGCCCGTTAGTAGTCTTGTTAGTATTGGTTCCTACCTACTTGGAGCATGGTTTTCTATCTGCTCGGGTTGTAACCCCTTAGAAGTAACTTTGCTTGTCTTAGCACTTCATTCACTATATTTGTTCTTTCAATATGACATTTACTTGAAGAACTAGATTTGACTTAGTGGGTAAGCCACGGAATCTCCGTGGTGAGCAAATTCTGAGAAGGTAACCACCAACCTTAATTAAAGGTTGGTGCGCAGGATTTGGTTCCCGACACAACAAAACATCATTTACCAACGAAGACACACAGGACACGGGGGTCGGCTTCAATTCCCCATTGATGACGACACCCGCAAACGATTTAAAGACCATGATTTACGGATATGTATCTGGAATCTCTTGTGCCTCCACAAGGTTGGTACAGATATCCAGCTGGTTGATGTTCTCGACATGTTCAAGGTTGACATCACCGCAATACAGGAAATACGATGGATAGGAAAGGGGTGCTCAAAAAAGGCATCCTGTGACATCTATTATAGTTTCCATGCGAGAAAGAACGAATATTGATGCTGTTTCGTGGTTAGTACGAAAATAAGAGGTCTTGTCGCCAGTTTCATATCTGTGGACGACCGTCTGGTCGCGATACGTATCAAGGCTAAGTTCACACGCCCCAACGAAAGTTGCATACGATGCGTCCAAAAATGAATTGTCGAGCGTCTCTCCGAGTGCTGCCCCAATCATGATGTAAAAATCGTGCTTGGCGATTTCAACGCCAAAATTGGAGAAGGAAGGAATCTTTGGCTCTACAGTCGGAAAAGTTAGACTTCACGACGCTACCTCCAGCAATGGAGAGAGGCTAATCGATTTCGCCGCAGGTCGGAATACACACTGAAACGTACGCAAGGCTACTTGGCGCAGTCCGGATCAAAAGACACGCAACTAAATTGATCAAGTTGTGATCGACGGAAAGCACGCATCGAGAGTGTTGGATGTGCGAATGCTACGAGGTCCCAACATCGACTCGGATCACTACCTTTTGGCAACCAAGGTACGCAGCAGGCTCAGCATAGTATATTCAGCACGTCCCAACACTCAACGAAGCTAGACGTCGGTAAGCTCCAATCACAACAGACCGCCGAAGCCTTTTCAGCCAGACTCACCCAACCGTTCCGGAAGTCCTCTGTGGCTTCTGAAGACATAAGTGAGCAGTATAGACATATCTCCCACTCCACGGATACGGCTGCCAAGGTCATTGGGTACACCAGACCCTTGGTATGACGAGGAGTGTCGCCAAGCTAATGCAGAGAAAGACGCCGCTTACAATAGAGCTTTGCAGTCGGGTGTAACGCAAGCTGTTAGAGAGCGATGTCGTGAGAAACGGACAGAGGAAAACCTTTTTAGACGCCTAAAAAAGGAACACGAAAGGCGTTAGCTTGTGGATGTTGAGGTGTTATGTAATAGAAACAAATCTCGAAAGTTGAATCAAAAGTTCAAGCGTCTAATCGATGGTTTTAAGCCCGGAGTTTCTTTCTGTAAGGAATATAATGTAAATCTGGATACATATGCACATGATTCACGGAGACTATGGAGAAGTCACTTCTTTTACCTACTTGGAATCGATGAAGAGAAACATACTGCCGATAGAGAAGCATACCTCGAGCCACAAATTGATGAAGGCTCTCTTTTCGACTCAGTAATTAGAAAGCTGAAGAATAACAAAGCGGCAGGCACCGATGAGCTGCCAGCTTCAAGACAGGTGGTGAAGAGGTGGTAAGGCATATACACCAACTCTTATGCAAAATATGGTCCGATGAATGCATGCCCAACGATTGGAATCTCAGTGTTCTTTGTCCTATCTTCAAGAAAGGAGACCCCGCTGTCTGCGCGAACTACCGGGGATAAGTATCCTTTCAATAGGATACAAAATTCTGGAAAATGGCTGGAGTAATACACAAATGCATTGGTAGGTCAGTATCAGTGTGGCTTCAGACCACAGAGGTCAACCATTGACCAAATTTTCACTTTACGCCATATGCTGAAAAAGACTCATGAGTACAACAAAGACACACACAACACCTATTTGCCGATTATCAGGCCGCTTTCGACACGCCGATAATAACGAAGTTCTTCAATGCCCTTTATGAACTTGGTATCCCAGCAATGAACATTCGCCTTTGCATGATGACGCTATCACACACTCAAAGCGTCATCAGAGTAGGAAAGAACCTCTCCGAATCCGTTGATACCAAAAGACGTTTCAGGCAAGGCGATGCGTCATCGTGCGATTTTGTTTTACTCATGATGGAGTACGTCCTACGCCACTGCCCATGCGTAGAACGGTCTGGCACGTTCTTCCATAAGGAATTGATGCTACTCGCATATGCTCGGAGATTGAAACACATTCATGTCCCATGGGACTAACGATGAACGAGGACAAGACGAAGTACTTGGTGTCCACTCGCAGACCACCAGCGCGTCTGAGACGGACTATTAATATGAAGAACTTCAACTTCAATGTTGTAGAAAACTTCATCTATCATCATCTATGAAGATCAGACGAAGAATCACGCTTGCTAATCACTGCTACTTTGAGCTTAGCAAGCAAATTAGAAGTAGAGCCCTCTCTCGAAGATAAAAAACTATGACATTGACATCAACGGATATGGCGCCTTTAGGAGTGTTCGAGAGAAAGATTCTTTGTAGGAATTTTGGTCCCCTTAGAGTTGTCGTCGAGTTTAGCACCTGAAGAAGCTCAGGATTGCCAGAGACTGGCGCCGACGCGCACTAAATTACACCGAATGGTGCGCTTTCCTACGGGCGGCTTTGACCGATATACGGTTGTAGAGCTACATAAGTAAATAAGTTATTTCGTCTCTTGGCATGGACATTAGGGATGCACCCTTCGTCTAGGTCCAGACGTTTCTGACACATATCCGACTGACAATCTTTTGGATGTGTTCTGAATTTTTTTTTTTTTTTTGATTTTTTGTTCGATTTATAGATGAAGTGATGTCAAATCTATAATAGCTTCTAAAGCAACCGTTGAACACGTGCGGATTGCCCCTGTGATGCACACACACGCTAGTCTTTGTACGGAGTTGAGCGTCCTAGTGGCTGTCACTTTGCTAGCTCTCTCTTCCCACGTGACTATGCCATATATTAGCATTGGTTTCACTTCCATGTTATATAGTATGCTCTTCGGCTTGCACCCCTAAGATTTTCCGGCCAGATTCCTGCACAAGTATTGTCTTGGTGCATTTCCTCACGGTTTCTTCCATGCGTATTATCCATAGGGACTTACTGTCTTGTGTTAAATCCAGATATTTAACCTTGTTACTATGCGTCACTACAACCCCTCCGAGCCAAGTTTATTTTAGTCTAGGTAGATTATAAATGGTACAATGACATTTTTTGGCAGGGTTGATGTTAAGCCCCACCTCACTGCTCCAATCCTGTTCGATTTTGAATCCTCTGTTGAGAGGACTCTTCAAACTTATCACTTGCCATTATGTTGATTTCATCTGCTTACTTTTGACATCGTATTCCATGCTAAGTTAGTCTACATAGTAGGCTGTCTGCTACTACGATCCATAGAAGGGGAGAAACTACCCCTCGTGGGCAACCCTTATCTGTTTGTACCGTGATGCTGGTACTATTCAATCGAATCTTCTCCAGTGTTGGGAGTATTTCTGTTTGAAAGTAAATGTAACCCACCTTAGTGTTTCTTCACTTGCCATATTTGTTCTTACGTGCGACTCCTCTGATTTGATTAGTTTGCATATGCTTCTTGGGAAATGTGATATCAGGAGTAACTGAAGGATTCCTTCGCATTTCTCGTGTCACTCCGTACCCTACTATCTCGAATCTAATTATTTTATGGTCAGACACGGATGGTTCGTGTGACACACGCCAGTTCCTAATGTCATTTTCCATGGACATGTCACAGATTGTTACATATAATATATGTTGGTGTCCGTACTTCCCCAATCCTCATTATGTGTGTTTTCGCATCGCAGCCTACCAGGGTGGGTAGTCCGCATCAATTGTCGAAATGCAATTCGGGGGTGATGCAAACTATCCCGTGCAATGTGCCGAAGCAATCACCACTCGCTTGCTTCTGGCTTTCTACTCTTTCGCAGTGAGTAGCGGTACGCAATCCCGAGACAGAAATTCTTAAAAAACAGAGTAAAAAATATAATTTCTGATGATAATACAGTCCTTTGGGGTACTATATGTAGCGTCCCAAATTATTTTCGATTTCCTGGCAAGCAGGCCTTTGACACCAGGGCCCTCATGACACCAGGGTTCCTGTATCAGCGTAAGCCCCAGGTGTTTTTTCGTGAATGTCCTCGCTATAATAGTCGACGTCACTCATTACGGCTTTAAGTGGGCTGTCCCAGCCCAACAATAGAGGAGCGTGCAGCTGCAACTACTCCACGGTATGATCATCTGCGCAGGCCACTAGGATCAGGTGTCTGCATTATCTGTGGGTATTCCGCTGTTAAAACTTCCACCTTCGTGGACTTAAAGACGCTGGTATAGCTGGCTGCCGTCTACAAAGACCTGCCTCTTACCAGTATGCTGGCCGCGGTGCTTCCGCTGCTGGCTGCCAACGCAGCAGCTGCTGAAGTCGACGGTCTATCGTCGCCGCTCATACTCGTAGCATCAATAAAAAAAAAACAAAAAAAAAACTATTTGAAAAGAACCCAATAGTGGGTGTCTCTTAAAAATCGTAAGGGGCGGCTCACCGATAAAAAGACACTACATTAAATATCGGGTTTATTATGCCTGTAATGAAAAAGATTTTAATACAAAATCCAAAAAGTGCGTCTATAAAGGTTATTGTGTTCGCATAGAACCTACCTCTAAAAAGAAGATTTCGAGCTACCTCAAGCTCATCAAGTGTATATATTCTTTATTTGGTCTACGATGTCTCCTTTAATGAGTAACAAACTGTAAAGTAACATTTCACACAATGTGTGAATGGTATAAAAACAAACAAGAAGGACGACTGCAACTGGTCCACGATTCTATATTTCAAACATAGATTTGTTCGAGCTGAACATCCACTAGTAGATGTGTCAGCGAATCTCACGCAGCTGTTGAGCTGCAAAGTCTATGGAAACATACCGCTACGCGGATACTAGAGCTATACAGCGATGTAATTAATGAAGTTTTGGATGAGTCTGTACACGGCCTTACATTAATAGGAAGGCGGGTTTTGAGGGCATTTCGAGACACAGCGAGAAAAACAAATGAGGTCCATAGTACTAAAATTTTATTTCACGCACCTGATGTTTATGAGCTGGTATCGATTGGAGAGCTCTCTGAAGAAGCTGCTGAGTCTACTAACAAAGATGTCATCAAATTTTAACAAATACGGATTTGTTTAGTCGTTCACTTCTAAGTTACGAGCCTTTTATAACGAGACAACGAAACCATGCAATGTGTTTTCGATTTGCTAGATTAATTTTGAAATCGATTGTCATTTAACACTTTTATAAATTTTTATAATTTATTTTAAATTGTTTCTATTATGTTTAACATTATTTTATAAATGGTTAGTTTTTTTTTTTTTTTTTTTGCTAAAGTAAAATTTTTGAAAAACTCGTTATAAATTAAAATCAAATTGTTTTTTTTTTTGTTTTTTTTTAAACATCTAACTAAGTAATTATTGGATTGGAATACAGAAAATTTGGTGACCAGAGTTATAAAATCCATGTTACTACATTAATCACTGTAGCACGAGTACCGAGTACTCTATTATAAGCGCAATATCGATGTTTAAAAAGGACTTGAAACATTCTTTCACAAAATGTTAAAACATATAATATCGGATCACCCCAGTCCGAAATATTGGGGGTAGAAAAATACCTACCATTAGCGGTTTTGGGGTTCGAGGGGGTTTGGGGGCTACCCCAAACTTATTTTTTCTTTATTCTTGATTCCGAAACGAGTCCAACGAGCCCAAGACCAGGAAAATCGGTCCACCCACTTAAAAGTATAAGTTTTTTAAATTTTTGACGAGTTAATAAAATATTTTGTTTGTGTGTGTGTGTGTGTGTGTGTGTGTATGTGTGTGTGTTTGTTTGAATCCTTTAGAAAATCTAAAGTTTGTTGATTCAGTATTTTAGTACACAAAAAAAACTAAGAACCTTTTGTTATAACTTGTTTCAACTTTCCGGGAAAAGCTCAAAAAAAGCTCAAATTTCAATTGGGTACTGTGCCCAACCACCCGGCTTAATAATTTTCAACATGTTCTTTGGAAAGGTATTTTGAATATCTTCCAAATGAATGATAAGCTGGTGCTGTACCATCCCGACTTAAAAAAATATAATTCAACATAAATTTTGAAAAGTGCATTTTGCAATTTTGCCAAAAATGGTAGTCGGAGCGATATCGGTTTCATCGGATATGTCTCTCTCTTCATTGAAAGTTCCAATGCTACTTGTAATATATTGATAAGGTAATTGTTTTTGGATATTAACAACGTTATTTGCCAGTTCTAGTTGTATGTCATTAATCACATTTTGGGGCATTTAGATTTAATCTGGTTCACAACTTTCAGATTCTTATTATGTAAAATAGGTTTTGCAATTTAGCCGCGACAAAATCAGAAATTCACATTGGAATTTTCACTTCAAACTTCTTGCGAAAGCAAGAATTAACCCATCACTTTGTTGGGATAACTGAATTTATTAAAATTGTTTTTCATTTCTATTAAATATTTTTCAATTTCACTTTTATTGTGTTAAGCCGATTTTACCAGCATGTGTTTGTGTTTTATATTATTGCTGTTTAAACAATCAAACAGTTTATTCACTTTTTCAATTAATTTGGCAGTAGAAATAGATACAAGGTCCGTCGCAAGAGAAACAGGACTTTTTAAAAATAGCTGTTTCTGAAGGCGCCACCTATTGGTAGGTACATGCGTTGGAAAGGTACATCCATCACTTACAAAATTTTTGTGTATATTCGGTAGACCCTCCCTGTCGCCTCCCCAATTTTTTAATTGCGATTTTAGTATTTTTGTATGAACAATTTTATAACTCGAGACCGGCTGGACCGATTTTAATGATCTTTGATTTGTTGAACTCGTCTCCGCCCCGAATAGCAGAACAACTATTAAAATATAGGAAAAATTTAAGGAAAATAAAATTATTTTAATATTAATAATCGAATTAATATACAAGTTAATTGATCGGGGAGGGCATGGGAAAGGGGGCGAGGAGAAGTTGGAATGAAAGGAATGTTGGTAGGGGGAAGGGATGGGGAGGGGACTGGAATAAGTAGTATGGGACGTCATGACAGGGTGAAAGTAGGGCACAAGGAAGGTGGGCCAGTTTGAGGGAGTGTCAGCGGAAAGGAGAGGGAAGGGGAAGGGCAGCAACGCGCTGGATACCAGCTAGTAGTTACATAAATGAATAATTTACTACTTCGCCGAACCATTCATTTTTTTATTATTTTATAATTTTTCTTTACCATGAATAAATAATGTTTGGATATATATACACGGTTCGATCTAAATATAACCGAAATTTCTAGTAATAAAATAAAAAGAGCATGGCATTATGTTTCAAAGCTAAAATTTATTCACAAAATACGATCCATTTAACTCAATAAAACGTTTGGAACACTCAACCAATTTATCCATAGACTTTTGAAACTCGCTTTTTGGGATGTTATTAACACCTGTGTTACGGCTGCTTGTACGGCTGCTTTTACGGCTGATTGTACGGCTGGAATGTAATCGTAAAAAGCTCCTCTCATTGCAATTTTCATTTTTGGGAAGAGAAAAGAACACAGGTCTACAAATACCGGGGTCATGTCAGTTGTTGGAAAGCTGAGGGTCAGAATTGGCCCATAACGTCAGGATTTTGAGATATTTGATGTTATGTACCCGAGGCTATTTGTGGTCTGCTCTCCAGTTACATCATTTAGTACCACTCTTACCCTTTAATTTAAGCGTTCAAGAGATCAATTACGATTTTTTTTCAGTAAAGTTATGGCTATTCGAAGTTTCGAAATATATCCCATCGACGTCATTAGCATTATCTCAAAATCCTGACGTGATGGGCCAATTCTGACGCGGATTCGGATTCCACGCAGCAAATTACTTCGGAAATGACCGTCAGCTTTCCAACCACTAAACCATGTTGACCTGTGTAATCGCACGGTGATAGATCAGGCAGCTACGAAAGGTGGTCGATGAAACAAATCTGTTTTTTCATCAAAAATTCATTGGCAACACGAGCGATTTTTTGATCATCATTTAACTAGTGTGGAGCAAAACGTGCACAAACCTCTCTGTTACCCAACTCTTCAGTTAATATTTTGGAGATTGTACAGTAAGATGAATTTAATTCTTCTGTCAGCATTCTCACAGTGAAAGGTATATTGGTAGGAATTGATCTTTTTGCCTTTTATGGTCAAGTATTTTGATATTTTGATAATTTTTTTTATATTTTTGTAGCATTTCTGCTTAGTGCACCTAAGATTATGGTACTGTGGTTCTTATGTTGCTTTTGAAGGAGGAAGAACCCCGAAAATCCGGCGAGCAAGCAGGAGCATAGCTACCAAGTTCAGAAGCATAAAATATATCGGCAACTGTCATCTCGTAGCTGGTACAACCTATACCGCATCGAGTAACCACTACAAACTGTAAAAACCAGTCTGCATATATATCTAATTTGGCTGTGGCTAGTATGCATGTTTGAACTATTTTCTTTTTTAAATATTGTATATGAAGCTTTCGCAAACATGCATCTACATACTTTCATTAAAAGTATATTGAATATTTAAATTTGTTGCACCTAAAGCCAGTTCTCATTCTGACTCCTCGTCTGAGAAAATCGAATCATCATTATCAATAGTTTTCACTCTAGAAAACTCTTTAGATGTAGATTTATTTGAGCCACAGTCTTTTATAAACTTAATCAACATACGATTTTCATCAGGTGCAAAGTTCCCAGACATTGTAGTTGATGTTAAAATTTTCAAGATATGCGTTGCAGTTTACGAAGGACAAAGGTAAAATCTTTTATTCTCATTTCGTCGATAGCCAATATGTCTCATATTTCTGACGAGACAAAAGCTGTTTGTAAAATGCTTCCGAAAAAGAAACAGAGTTACAATAGCGTAGAAAAAATTATTACCCAAAAAACTTATGTTAGTCGTCAAGAACGTAATATTATCAATTTAAAAAAGTACGCTTGCGCGTTGGGCAGTTTTAAAAAATATGACACCAGGATTTCAAACTGACTTTCTGGAAAATTTGAAGCAAATAATTAAACAAATTAGTAAATAAAAATAAAACAAAATAAAAATTTTGTCTAACATTACACTTTCACAGACCTTAGGACTTAATGTAAAAGAGTTTTTTTTGCGACCAGGGCTCAAGTAATAGAGCCGCTTTTACAAGGTGGAGAATTAATATAAACAATATCCGCTTTAATGTTTACGGCAAAGAAATATTTTCGATATACGATGCCCCACACCTTATAAAATCGCTCCTCGATGCAATTATTACAAATATCATGCCAATTACAAAAGTCGTGTTTTATTCGATAAAAGTCCATATAGGTGTGTATTACAACGAAACAATATTGTCCACACAACCCTATTGGAAATGCGAACATACTTTCAGGAATTCAAATATCCACACCAAACATTTTATCCATTCTTTCCTTGGCTGAAAGTGTTTGGAGTGAGAGGTCTGAAGTTTTTTTGTTGCAACTTTAAAGCTAAACTCGTATTTAATAAGATCTCGCGTCGCTACAAATAACAATCCAATAATCTTTGAATTTAATATAATTATGTCTAAAATGTTATCAATCAAAAAATTTTAACTTCAACTACAATATCTGGGAAGTGTTCACCTGATGTTGTGGCTCAAAAAATCGACATCTAAAGAGTTTTCTAAAGTGAAAACTATAGATGATGATGAGTCTCTGACTCAGACGAGTCTCAGAGTCAGAATTGGAACTATCTTTAGAAGCCACAAATTAAAATATTCAAGATACTTTTAATGAAAATGCATTGCGTTATTTTCCAGGGTACCTATTATAGGTACAAGTTGTTGCAGAAGCATGGCTGCGAAATATGTGTTAACCTATTTAAACTGTCTGATGAAGTACAGTGTTCCTTTGAGTATTTAATACTCAATAAATTTTTGCCTACGTCAATAGAAATTTAGAACTGAAAGCACGATTTTTCGACAAAACGCCTCATATACAAAATTTAAAAAATAAAATGGTTCAAACATGCATAGACGCCACAGCTAAATTAGGTTTTCACAGCCCGATCCTTGCTATGGACACAGAATCCACCTGCTCAATAATTTTGTTCTGATTTTAATAAGGAATAATTGTAAATTACTAACAGGTAAAATTGTAGGTAGTAAAAAGTCAGAATTTCATGTGAACAAACTCAAAATAATTAAGCAATGAGATTGTGAAATATTGAAAATTGAAAATTGAAAATTGAAAACAACAAAAAACCTATTTTTCGACTTTAGTATGTTTTTGTTATTTCATTGTAATTTTAGTAGGGGACCAAGGAAATAACTTAGTTCCAAGAATTGTTAATTTTTGAAATTATGTGATTTCAAATCGACTCGAAGGTCCTATTAATCAATGATCCCATTATAATTGTGATGGCCTCCTGTTGTTATTTCTTAGGTACCGATTAAACATATATTGAATCGGAAGCGAATTCGAGCGGCGTATTTGAGTATCATTGTTCCTAAGATAAGTGTAATAAGTTTATATCCGGCTCAATGCTCCAAAACCATATCCTGCTCTACGAGTATGTAATCACATGTTTATGCGCAAAGAACTTGTTCAAAACTAATACCTTTCAAACGATTTCTTTTTTGTCCAGCGACCTTAAAAACCTTAAAAAACATCATCTTATGATTAACTAACCAATGACTATTGGCATATTATAACAATAAAATTAAAGTACCATTAAAAAAAAAAAAAATATTGCTTATACGAACAATATATTTGTTTGGGGATATATTTTTAAGTGGTCCGTTTTGAATATATGCGGAATATTTCAATAGAATTGGCGAAAGTGGGGCCAGTGTTATATAGCGGCTACTCTTTAAAATGTTGTTTTCATACACTTTATATGAAGATTGAAAAAGAGAGTATAAATATCGATACTTGAGATCTCTATCTATAATAGTCTACGAGCTTTTTTCGTTCAAGTCGACTGTTAGAAGGACAGATGGACAGGTAAATATCAACTTGTCTTTCCATGCTGATCGAGTATATATACACCTTATGGGCTCTACCACTCCTCCTTCTGCATGTTAATTAGAATTGCACATGCTTAATATTCCCGTTTACCTTATGGTACCGGGTATAAAATGTTCTATAATCAATACATATCAATTTATGGCAATAAATGTGCGAGATTAAATAACCAATTTCTTTTATTGGCGATTTGTACTCGTACATACATACATATATCTGTTATTTCTAGCATGCATATCTACATACACACATACGATATATTTAATATACAATATATCGTATATACATACGAAAAAACCCCAAAAAAGAAAGAGTGTAACAGAGAGCCATTTGCATGACGCATAAGGACAAATAGCTAATTTTGTACAATCTAAGCTCATGGAATTTGGTTTCAATTTTCGACAAAATAGCAAAGTGTACTTTTAAAAATTTATTTCGTCCTACATTTTTTACAGTCGGGATTGTACAGTACTCATTAGCATTATTTAGTAGGGAAGACCTTAGTAAGAGACCTATCCAACGAGCTATCCGATGTTGAAAAATTTTAAGTCGGTTGGGCACAGTAGCCAATTGCAATTTTAGCTTTTTTAGCTTTTATAGCTTTTCCCGCCAAAATTCGCCATTTTGAAAAAAGTTGTAAAAAAAAAGTTGCTTAGTTTTTTGTGTACTAAAATACTGTATCAACACAATTTAGATTTTCTAAAGCATTCAAACAAACTATTTCAATTACTCGTCAAAAATTTTAAAACTTCATAGACTATGAGTGGGTGGACCGATTTTCCTGATCTTGAGTTCGTTGGACCCGTGCCGGCGTCGAGAATAAATAAAAACTAAGTTTTGGGTAATAGCTCCCACCTATGAGCCCCAATACCGCTAAGGGTGGGTATAGTTCAACCAATATATTTCGGAATGGGGTGATCCGATATTATATGTCTTTACATTTTCTGAATGTATGTTTCAAGACCTTTTTAATGGTACATAACTCGTACTTGGATTGGACTTACCAGTAAAAACTTCGATATTGCGCGTATAATATAGTGCTCGTGGTGCAATCGTTTAAGATTTTATAGGTCTGTTTTCTTGTTTGATGAGAAATTGCTTACAGTATTACATCCAGGCTCAAAATTACGTCGGCATTTTGAGATATTTGAGGTTATGTACATGCAAAATTATTATTATATACAGGCCTAACAAACTTTTTGTAATAATCTACATACATATCATATAGTTCTACTCATTTTAAAATGGTGTCGAAGGACGTTTATTTTAAAAGTTATGCCCATTTTAAGATGGTTGAATGAGGTATAAAGCATATACTGGGTTCATCAAACCCTTTTACCTGATTTATCGCATCACGTCATCTTAAAATAGCCATATCTTTTGATATAAACATTGTACGGTACCATTTTTAAGAAGAAGAGTAGTACTAAATGATAAAAAAAATTTGTTTTATTATTTTAAAATATAATAATTGGCACTATCGAAAAAAGATAGGTATATACTTCAGTTGAAAGCTTATAATGTACCTAAACACTGTCCAAAACATTAGTTATTTACTTAAGAACAAATGCGTATAATTATGTTGGGATTAATAAATCTATATGCAGTGGTCGGCGCTCGAAGTGTTACCAATTAAAAATGTTTTAATTTTCTCAATTTTTGTTTATCGTAAAAACATTTCAAATTTTAATACATTTTATTCAAATTTTTAATAATAGCATTGACTTTTCCCGGGGAGGCTTTACACGCTGCATAAATGTGGTATGATGGAATTTTGTTCCGTTTTCGACAAAGATCAATATTTAAGACGTTGTCCATATCATTGTTTTTAGTTGATACTTTGGCCTCCAGAACGGACCATATGGAAAAATCCACTGGGTTTAAGTCTGGGGAATATGGTGTCCGTTGTTGTGAAGAAAATTTTTAGTTGTAGTTACATTAAAACATATCACTTCATTCCAAAATAACGCAGACGGAGGAAATAAGTTGCTACAATAGCCTTCACAGAACGCTTACACGTGTATAGTAAATTAACGGGAGTACCAAGCAACATTCTATAAAATGATTTATAATTATAAATTTATAAATATATAAATTTCCTCAATGCGAAAGAAGGAATAATTTTACGCGTTTCCAATGTCGTTATCATTCTTGAACAGAAAATCGTTAAATACACGAGACACTTTTCAATTAAGCATGGTACGGCCTATCCGACTGATGAAGGGTTTTTCAAACCCTGAAACACGTGTATCGGAAGCCGATCATTTTTTTCTGTGTTAACAATATGTTATTCATTATTCCTTCTTTCGCATTGAGCAAATATATATGTGTGTATATAAAAATTATTCTACGTACAGCTGCATGCCAGACGCTTTTAATGAGCAAATATGCGATTACCGTTACCCAAAAACATTTTTAGAAATTCTTATCGCACACACACACACACACACACACACACACACACACACACACACACACACACACACACACACACACACTTTGGAGTTTTAATTCAATCTTTTTCTTTCAATTGGAATGTTAGTAGCGCCATAGACAACAACAGAAATAAAAATTTGTGTGGATGGAGGATAATTATTTTAAAGCTATATCTTGAGGGAATCCTATAGAAAAATTGGAAAAGTAGTGAGCAGAGCTCACTCATCAATACGAAGACTAGTAACTAACTATACTTCAAAGGTTCTATCCAGTCAAAACCCCGATCAGGTCGTTCATCTCTCTTAACAAAGCGAGAGAACAATTCAGTTAGTGCGACAGAATCCAAGGTTGACTGCACACGAAATAGAAGAAAGCTATTCAAAAATAATTTCCGATGTCCTGAAATTTAAAAAATCAAAAGCTGGGTATCATGGTCGAGTTGCTCGTAATTAGCCCCATATCTCAACTGTAAATAAGCAGAAACGCATGGAGTGTACATGGCATGTAGCTGTACGTAGACTTTTGCGGTAGTGCTTTTCTGGTAATTATTTAGAAAACCCCCCATGTATGTTGTGCGTGGAAACAACTCCTTAAAAAGATATTGAGAAAAAACGAAAAATAAATCATAACATATAAAAATATAAAATATTAAAAATACATACGCGAATATTTACAGTTAATTTTGTTTAACGAATATTTTAAGTGGAGACCGGATAAGACAACATAAACACAGAATATAGAAAGACTTTGGCGAGTTATACGGAGAGCCATTCCGCGTTATGGATTACGAAAAATGAATTATAATGCATACATTGGAGAATTTTTATTTAAACGCCATTTCGTGTACATTGATCGCATTGAAGCGCTTTTCAAAGAGATGTCGATTATGTATCCTATGTCTATTGATGATGATCTTAAATATTAATAAAATTAAAAATGATGCATTAAACTACAAATTGCGTTTTCTTTTTAAATTAACCACATCCCAATATACAAACTTCCGTTCTGCATGAAAATATTATCAAGAAACTAATATGTTAACAAGAGAGTAAGTGCGCGTGCGTGTATGTGTATGTGTGTGTGCACAGGATAGGAAGAGGGGGGATCCTACAATGATTTTCGAACACGGAAGAATGTAAACAAACGAAAATGTATTCAAATCGTAAGCCCCAAAGCCAAAAAATACTCACAATAACGTCCTTTATATTGTATTAAAAAATAAACAAAATCGGGCGTAAATAATTACCGCTTTTCTGACATGTTGTAGCATAAAATGAAAACTATATTTAAAATACAGAAAAAAAGTATTAATAGTTAAGAGAAATTAATAAACTTATTAATAGGTAAAACAAAGTTTGATAGAGATATTTGCAATTAAAGTTAAAATTTCAGATTTTTGTTGGTGGTGTATGTAGACTTTTTCGAGCAAGTGTATACGAATAGATGTGTCCCGCCTATTAGAGAAGTGGCTGAGGATGTCGGCATATGGGTTGGCTCATGCCATGCAAGTTTCGAGCGTGAAACGTGTGGCAGCGAAGCTATCCGAAATTGCTGCATTTTGCCCAAAAGAATCGTTGCAGAAGCATCGCTCAGGAGCTGTTGAATGACGTCAACGACGTTCCAAATTTGCTTAAAAGGGTCATAGCTGGTGACCAAATATGGGTATATGGCCACTGCAATGGATGCGTCCAGAAGAGCCAAGACCGAAAAAAGCACGCCAAGTTCGGTTAATTGTGAATGTTTTGCTCACTGTTTTCTTCGATTACAATGGCGTGGTGCATCATAAGTTCTTGTCAGAAGGTCGTACGGTCAGAAAGGAATATTACCTTGAAGTTATGCATCGTTTGCATGAGGCATCACGATAATACCTGCTCATACATTGCTGCTTGTTTGTGATTTTTTAGCCAAAGACAACACCGCAATTATGCCTCAGCAGCTCATTGCCCATGAAAGAACGGCGTTTTGAAATGATTGCGGAGATAAACACTGCATCGCTGGAAGAACTCAAGGGCATACCAAAAAGCGCATATCAGAACTGATTCGAGGATTGCAAAAGCTATGGCACAAGTGTATTATATCCGAGGAAGATTACTTTAAAATAATTTTTCAAGAAAAATAAAAACACACCTATTATTTTAAAACACTCATCGTATTAAAGACATACATACGTGCACACTTATATTTATCAGTGTACAATTTCAAAATAAAATAAAATAAAATAAAATAAAATAATGTGCGTGCTTCCTCAAGATAAAACCGTCTCTCTGACACCAAACTCTTACTTAGTTCTTTTACTTTTAAAAACATAGAAGACAGTGTATCAAATTTTTGTGGAACCGATTCTCGTCAGATGAATTTGATGATACAGGTGATACAGCAAAAGTTTGTTTATGCATATGACCATTACATAACTTAGACGAAAGTGTTAAGCAAGAAAATTACATTCCTCCCTACTATTCTTCACATTTAAAAAAATCAACCGAATACTTACTGTTTAAGGGGGTGAGGGGTTTGGTGGGTTAAAATGATGTGTGAACATTTTTCACTTGCCTATTTATATACATATACATATACTAGTATACTACCCTTTCGTCCACAAGCCTAATGCGGACTAAGATGATAGACCTGATTTAGAAATTCCACCTATTCCTTTCAAAAGTAATTATAGTAAGCCTACTCACAATGTTGCGTAATACGAACAACAACAAAATGTATTGTCATACGTTAACGAGTTTTGACTTATGAAGATTTTAACTTTGATAGTATTAAAAAAGACGAATAAAAGTGCAGTCAGCATTGAATACTTTTCCTCAGCCATAGTAGAAAGTTTTTTTTTTCTTTTTTGTGGTTTATTGAGTTCGATTAATAGCAAGCAATTTTAGAATTTTTTGCGAATTATATTGATTTGAAAACTTTGCAAACGTTCGTTCCTGTGTCTAGTTACCCATTATGTACATATATGTCACCAGCAACTGATTTTGAAACGATACGCAGAAAAATTGTGAAAATGTGCGTTCGCAATAGTTTTTAAATTTTCTTACGTTAAAACACTAAAACAACATTGTGAATTGGCTGAATGTAGTATATATAAAAGGGCTGTAAATAGTTGATACAGTACGAAGTAAACTTCAAAAAATGGTTGCGTGAACACTTTGCACGTTATGAATTAACCGGTGAGTTATCCTATTTTTTACCAATCATACCCAGCATACTAAGCTTAAAATTAAAAATTAATTGAAGACACTTTTGTAAAAACTGTTAGCGAATTATAATTATGTTTTTGCAATTATTTGTTTATCTGTAGAGGATTATTTTGGGTGCAATGAATAAGTATTATGTAGCGCTCTCTGTGGGCGGTTTGCGGGAGGGAAGGTATTCTATTTAAAATAAAAAAAGAGAAATCGAGACGCTACGTTATGTACCTACCAATTTTATATGCGATGTTGTTCGTTTTTTTTTTCTTTTGTTGGCTATTATTTTATGAAAATTAAGCAAAAAAAAAAATATATATTTTTTGTACTGCATAAAATTGGTGTGTGTGGTGTAAAACCTTTATATGTGCCACAGGCTCAGAGAAGTGCTGTCATACATTACAAACGCCACATTCACATGGGTGGATCATTTAAATGACCGCGGCTTATCTTCGCCCAAAGCAGACTTTCTTGAAAAAAATTCTAAGCAAAAAAATATTTGATACACCGGCATCCAGAAGAAGCTTATCGTTGAAGCTTGCGAAGTCGATTGCGAACTGTGAGCAGCAGGCTACAATAAAAAAATTAAAAAGTTATTTTAAGAGAAGGGTATAAAGTTCAAATGCGTAGCTGCACAATAAGTATATGCTTCAAGCCTTACGGCTAACAAGAGAAAGCCAGAGAAAATAATTTACCATTTAACCATAGGGCACCCAAACGACTCAAGATATGAATACGACCAGAATGATGTTGTTCAAATAAAGAAGGTGAAGAAGGGGATGTCAAGTGCAAGTAACGAAATCCGACAAAAAAAAAAAACAAAAAAAAAATAGAAATTTAGCGGCAACAATTCGCCAAATTGTAATTTTCGCGCTTCCTTCATAGACGCTCGCTATTAATACCCTACACAAATATTGTGAAAAACATGAATATTAGTTAATTGGAAAGTTTGTAACGCCAAAAAATGCTTAAATGCCTGCATTTATTGGAATTCGAGCTTCAAGTTAAAATAATAAAAAGTTTTGCTAAGCAAACCTCAAAATTTTTCGAATCAAATAAACTACCGTCTAAAAATGCAAAACATGGAATATTTGAATTATTTGTTGTTGAATAAAAATATTCAAATGAGAAAACTATACGACTTCGTTTAAAAAAATTGCATAAGACGGGTAATTTAATTACATTTTTAGCGTTCATTTCCATTTAATCTAGACACTGTTTTAGGTATAAACATGCATCGAAAAACACAAATACACCGTTATATATGTTAATGGATGAAATGAAAAAAAAAGAAAGCATTATGATTTTCGTGTTCAGCGCACCCAAATTACTCTAGCAAAGTGTACGAAAAAGCTGATAATTTTTTGCTGTAAACTAGTGTTATAGATCTCATTAATTATTTTGGATTGTAATATTCCATTGCTTATAAACCTTGTTATTTTTAGGTACGTGTGAAAAGTATTAAAGCTTCGGTTCCACCGAAGTAAACATTTTCCTTTTTGCTTTTCCATTTTGGGAAAAAATTTGCCATAGTTGAAAATTATAACTTTGTAGCGATTCGCTTATTCGTTCAAGCTATTTTTTTTTCTTTTTTCGGCAAGTCTTCTAAATTTAAGGGCATTGCGCGAGCACTTAACACATCAACGCCAGGCCAGGCCAGACCAGACCAGACCAGACCAGACCAGACCAAGCAAGCTAACTATGAAGGCAAAGAAAATGCGCTAAAAGTTTCCCACCGAAAAATGTTTTTCAAGTTTTGACATGATTAGGTGCTGCTGTTGCCGCGATGCTGGATTGCTGATGAGCCTTTACAAGTGAATGTGGATATGAGTGTTGCTTTATTCTGTATGATGGGATGCTGGAACGATCGATATATGTATGTGAATGGATCGATATGTGTTGTAGAATATAACGCTGAGCCGAAAATGTGCTGAGTTGATTACGGCTTTCGAGAGTGCAGCTTCAGCTCAAAATGAAACTCAATCAAAACGCACACGCAGATAAGATTACTCGAGATTGTGCTGCGATACATTAGCAGCAACAACAACAATAACAAAAAAAGTATACTCAAGTAACTGACTATAATATACCCTACACAACGATAATGAATGATACATCTGAATTGTAAAAATCTGAATAGTTTTTTTTTTTTCAATAGTACAAAATGTTTAAAAAGAGAAAAAAGAGCTTTCTTGCAGCTCAAATCGAAACACTGTATCTTCAATGTGGTTCGAATTATAAACCACTTGCAGGCAAAGATATCTTTAAATAAACATATTCTAGTATGACGCATAGAGAGTCCATACCCTGAGTTTGGTGTTTCAGGCCTTTAGTCTCTGAAAAATGGCTAAATCAATATGTCTTTCGATATGTTGCATATATAATGACTTTTCAACAAATACAATATGTACTTATATTGCTCAAGCATAATTGTATGTAGGGTATAATTAGTAACCAAAGAGCAGCCCAGCGATGCATTTGCCGGCTCATTTTCCAATTCCAGTTTGTTGTTGCTCTTTAACAACATATTGTATGGGTGTATGCACTTGTATCTGTTAGAATCTATCTTTTGTCAGACTACATATATATAAATATAAAAATGCATATATGTATCTGTGTATGTTTATTGTTGCGCCATGTACTACTATATAGTACATTGATTATTATCTATTTTTGCAATAAAGAAAAAAACCATTCGTGATCGATTTATGTTGCATTTTTATGGTTGCGGGTGTATTAAACGCGCACGTTCAGTTATTCCAAAGGTTAAGTGGCAAAAGTACTTCAAAACGATCTATCGGCGGCAATCTATCGATCCAACCATCGATCGACTGATCGTCGACTCTTTGGTCTTTCAATTGCCAAGAGCCAATGGTTTCAAATATTAAAGAGTGTGTCGTGCTTTCAATGTGCGCAGGGTATATGCATAGATACGAGGGCTGCTATTTATATTTCGGGAACTGGCAACACTAATGTCAAAAGCTAAAATCTGGCAACACCATAATAAAATTTGGAATTTTTTGGCATAAACGTACTCACAAAGTTTTGATGTGCAATTGCTATTTGTTTTGTTTACAGTGAGTTAAGAAAACAATTTGGCAAAAAAATGGAAATTTCAAGAGAAGGTTTTCGTTGGATTATTTTTCACAACTTTCGACATGGATTATCTCAACAAGAATGTGTCAATGAACTCAGTTCTTTGTATGGCGATAAAGCACCATCAAAAACCACAGTATATCGCTGGTATAGTGAATTCAATCGTGGTCGT